>JAKUCV010000552.1:41882-150747 GCA_028386065.3 Turnera subulata | reverse complement strand
TTTATTATTACAACCCAACCATAATAATAAACGACTAGGGACTTTTAAGAATATACATATCAAATACATATACACTAGGGTTATATATATGTGCAAGCGATTATCTCATAATCATATATATAGGCATAACCTCAAATATGTATACATGAATACAATCATCCATAGATTGGCTTTTGGGCATATTACTAACAATCCCATCCCCGGATACAACATGTCCAAGGAATGCAACTTCTTCAAGCCAGAACTCGCATTTGCTGAACTTGGCATACAACTCTTTCTCTCGCAACCTCTGCAGTACTACCCTCAGGTGCTCTTCATGTTCTTCCCTGTTCTTGGAGTATATCAGAATATCGTCGATGAAGACTACCACGAACTTATCCAAGAACTCATTCAGGACCAAGTGCATTAAGCACATGAAAACTGCAGGTGCGTTAGTCAAGCCAAAAGGAACCACTGTGAACTTGAAATGACCATACCGAGTGCGAAAGGCTGTCTTCGGTATGTCCTTCTCTGCAATCTTGACTTGGTGATATCCAGATCGAAGATCAATCTTGGAAAACACGGTAGCTCCTTGTAACTGATCGAAAAGATCATTAATCCTGGGAAGCGGATACTTGTTCTTCATCGTCACTTTGTTCAACTGGCGGTAGTCCACACACATCCGCAAACTGCCATCCTTCTTCTTCACAAAAAGGACTGGTGATCCCCAAGGTGAAGTACTAGGTCTGATGAAACCCTTCTCAAGCAACTCATCCAACTGCTTCTTCAACTCTTGAAGTTCTGTCGGTGCCATCCGATATGGGGCCATCGAGATAGGTGTCACTCCTGGCATCAAATCGATGGTGTACTCAACTTCCCTGTCAGGTGGCAATCCTGGCAAATCCTCTGGAAACACATCTGGAAACTCTCTGACAACTATGATGTCTCCCAAAACTGGAGTCTGAACGTCTTCGCCCTTGACATGAGTCAACAAGGCATCTGGACCATGTGGCTTCATTCCAACATCCTGGTTAGCAGAGATACTGCATGTGGTAGCAACTCTCCCAATACCTGTCAACAAAACCTGTCGTCCACCATCGGAAGTCAACAGCATTTCCTTGGTCCGACAGTCTACCAAAGCACTGTACCTCGACAACCAATCCATCCCCAGAATAATATCGAAACCTCCCATGTTCATCACAACCAACCGTGCAAGAAACACCTCATTATCGTACGAAAGAGAAACGTCTCTACACACATGGGTTAATCTGACCACTATACCCGCAGGTAACCTAACCCTTATCGGACAAGTTAAATTTTCTTCCGTACAGTTATGTTGCGTTGCAAAACTTTGTGCGACAAAAGAATGCATAGCACCAGGATCAATAAAAGTATATGCAGTACTACCAAAGACTATAAAAGTACCTGCTATGATATCGACATTCTCTGGATCCTCTTCAGCGGTGATAACAAAAGCTCTCGGCACAGCCACACTCTGATTCATGGCTGACTGGGTCCTAGCAGGAACAGCTCCACGTCCTCGACCTCGGCCAACTCCAGAACCACTAGGTACACTGGCAACTGAAGCTTGCACTGTCTGAGTAGGTGCTGTACCTCCAGATCTTCCCAACTTAGGACAAGCATATCGGTAGTGCCCAACTTTGTTACACTCATAGCACCTTACCTGAGACAGAGGAAGTCTCGGGCGAGTATCCCCAAATGAAGTCCCTCCAAACTGAGTCCAAGAACTGCCTCGGTTGTAGGTATTGTTGTTCCATCCACGTCCCTGACTCACTGGCATAGAGCGGCTCTGTCCATACAATGTTCGGTTAGCAGGTGTCTGGAACCTCTTATTCTGTCCCCTAGAACTCTGTGCAGCTTGTCTCTTGCGGATCTCTTGTTGCTCTTTCTCATTATTCAGCCAAATAATCTCAGCTCTCAGGGCATCTGTCAGCATGTCCTGGTAAGTCTCATAGACCTTGCACCCCATGACTGTCTGGATACCAGATCGAAGACCATCCCAGAAACGTTTACATCTGGCCTCCGGAGTAGCCACAAACTCACTGGCGTAAATGGACAGGCGGTTGAACTTGATCTCATACTCATTGACCGTCTGATCTGGTCCCTGTTGCAGTCCCAGAAACTCGCGTCTCAGCTGATCCTGGTATGCCTCAGAAACAAACTTCCTTTGGAACATCTCCATGAACTGGTTCCACGGCATAGTGATAGGCGTCGGCAAGTCCCTGGTGGTAGACTCCCACCAATCAACGGCATCGCCTCGGAACATGGCAGCGGCATATCTGGCCCACCTGTCATTCCTGCAAGTCAGCCTCAGCATAACCCTGTTCATCTGTCTGAGCCACCGATCAGCATCCTGTGGTGTAGTGACACCAGTGAAAACCTCAGCCCCAAGCTTTTCCAGCTTCATATACACTGGATCCTCAACAGGTCCCTGGTTTTCCTGTTCCCGAGCTTCCATAGCTGCGATACGAGCATCTCGGGCATCTTGCCTTTGCAGAATCTGGGTCACCACGTTTAACATCTGCGTAGGGTCTCCCAAAGGAACATTCGCAGGGTGTTCTGGACCTTTCGCAACTTGCTGCGGTTGATCCACTGATACCTGATCGTCATCTATGTGAACTCCAGCATGCTGATTCCCTCCAACTGGATCCATTCGTACCTATAAGAGAATGTATGTATGCATATCATATCATGACAGATCTTATGCACAAACAAGCAATCAAGCAATCACAATCATGTCCCTAATGACCTACTGCCTGCTCCGCTACCAAAATGAAACGCCCCGACCCGTATTTACCGTAACACAGTAAACACGTGCCGAAACTATTCTTATTGATAGGGAATACAGTACAACAACCCGTATGTACAACTGAAAAAACAAATACAACAACCATCACCCTACACGGGGACCATTATTCAGCAGCTCACAGCTCGCAATATATAACAGCAGCAGAGAAAAGAGCAAGCAACAGAGGCAAAGTGACAAACAGCCTCAAAGTCATATGAACAAGTTAAAACAGCATCAGAAATATAATACAGCATCATATGCAATAGAACAGCAGCGGAAGACTTTATGCACATGCAGCGGAGGTATGGATCCGGAGTCAGGTGGAGAAGAAAGCAGCAGCCATCGTCCGTCGTACCTAAACTACGAAATAACTTAACCAACGGGATGAAACCCCGCCGGCGAGGGGTGAGTCCGAAGTGCTCACCGACGAAGGATAAACAGTGATATGTAAGCAACCATAATACAGTAAAGAAATCACAACAAATCAACAACATATCATATAAGACTGAGCCAAGGCCAAAAGAACATTTAACATAATTTCCAATTTTATCTTCCGGGCCCTCGTCACTGGACTAGCTAGGGTCGTACCAGGTTGTCAATTAATTCTGGATGCCAGGTCAAAGAACCATACCATATCTTACTATACCGGGACCACGTCCCAAAACCGGATATTTGGTATATCCAAACCACTGGGTATTCGGTATACCCCAACCACAGGCATCAACATGCCAATCGGATATTCGGTATATCCGAACCACTGGGTATTTGGTATACCCCAACCACAGGCATCAACATGCCAATCAAATCAAATAACCAAATCAAGTAACCGACCTTAGCATCCTAAAATTAATTTTCAAACCATCGGGTCGTACCACTACTTTCCACATGACAATTATATCATTACCTCAAATCAATTCCAATTTCCAATTTCCAAATTTCCATTTCTCAATTATCCACAGTCAATAGTTCAACATCATTCTCAACACAAAATCAATATCTCAATCCAACAATCACAACAGCAATAATCACAGCAATCGATAACCAACAGTGAATGTCTCAGCAGTTCAATCAAACAACAAAGCACACAAAGTATTACAGGCAACATAAAAAAGGTTATCCATCCCCACCTTAGCCGATTATCAATTATGGAAATGTCCAGAAAATTCCAAGTCCGGTTCATCAGCAAGTTGCTCGTTATCAACTCCTATATCAATCAAATAATATGCACACATAAGGTGATATGCAAATGTCATGCTAATACTGTGTACCGGAAATATAAACTCAGCTCGGTTACTCCCCCAGATTAATTTTCCATCATCATCATTCACCATTTATTTCAAGTGTCAAAATACCGTACTTTATTTATACCCGGATATTATTCTGGTATTTTATTACCTTGATAATATCTTTTCCAAAATTTTACCATAAGTATGTACTTTCCAAAATATTATTTCTACAAATTATTATTTTTCTTCCATATGATATACCATATAATATTTTCCAAAATAAATTTTCCTTTCCATTATATTTTTTTCCAGATTTTATTTTGTCTTCTTCTTTTTTTTTTTAATTAAATCGGACTGGGCCATACTATGCAGCCCATATCCAACTCAGCCCAAACCCAGGACCAGGCCTAGGTCAAAGCCCAGACCACAGCAGGCCCAAGCCACAGCCGGCCCAGAACCCGCGCGGCCCAAGTCTCAGACCCAGGTCGCGACCCGACCACGAAACGGGCCAAGTATCACGCAACCGGGTCGTGCTCACCTTGATGCAACGGCCGGCGACGTGACGTTCGGGTGGTGTGACGATGGAGGTAGACGAGCACGGGCGGCGGCGACGCACGACAGAGGAGGCAAGGCGGCGCTTGAGGTGAGGCGACGAGGTGCTGGTCTGCTCAGGTTGCCGTCGGGTCGTGGCGCGCGAAGGAGAGGAGCAGCAGGGAGGAGCTCGGCGCCGGAAGAGGAAGGGAGGAAAGGAGAGGAAGAGGTGGTCTCGGTGATGGCGGCGGTAAATGGTGCTGGTTGTGGCAGTTGGGGGGGTCGGCCGATGTGGTGGCTCGGGGAGGAAGAAAACGAAAAAATAAGAAAAGAGGGGAAGGTGATGGTGATGACGTGGCTTGGGTGGTGTGTGTTGGTGTGTTTCTCTTCTTTTTTTTTATTTTTTTCTTTTCTGGTTTCAAAGGAAGAGGCTGGGCAGAGGTGGTTTGTAGGTAAAAATTTGCAGAGGGAAGTGAGGCGATGGTGGTGATACTGAGTAGTTGTGGTGTGCATAGAGGCAGATGAAGCACACGTTAAATAGGCAGAGAAATAACTGATTAATAACAGGCATAACAGGAAGAGGTGGCTGAATAATTGAGCTTCAATTATGCAGTTACTATGCTGCATGTGAAGTGTGACCCGCCTGGACCAGAAAATATCCGGTATACCCACTTATCTTTATTTCTGGTCCGTTAAATCGATGATAAACCCGACTTTTCTGAAGATTCCTGGGACCCGAAAAATTCCAACTTTGGTCCGTAAAATCCGCAGAAAAATCCCGAACGTGAGACAAGGCTCGGTTTCGGAATCCAATGCTCGATTTACCATAATTTAATTACCCAAGATTAAAATTCAATGGTAAATTACTGTAAATTAACTTAAACAGTTCCGGTAAAAATGAAATTTTTACCTGGGCTGTTACAGCTCACGTAGTTCTTAAATTAGAGAATCCAAGGCAAATACCATTCTCATAATAATTGGGTTGTCAAATCAAAACATTTACAGGTTCAGTATTCTTCTTTAAGTCAATCAAAAACAGGAATTTACTGGTTAATTATCTTCTTCTTTAACTCAAAAGCCAATTAATAACCAAACAATATTAAACATGGAACCTTAGGAGGGTCGAGTATGGCATTACAACAACATTACGGAAAATTTTGCAAGAAAAATAAAAGATAGGAGAGGTACTTACCTCACGGTAAACGTGGTAATTATGTGAAGTTATATTTGAGTTTTTGTTTTAATGAGTAATTGAGAAATTACTTTCAAAGAGTTTTGGTATTGCACGTGCAAAGTGTAATTATTAGGGATGGCAAAGGAGCAGGAATCTTGTAGGTAGAGGACTCCCTACCCGATCTCTAAGGCCTGAAACACTCTCCATCCTCATCTCCATCCCTCACGGCAGGGAAATTCGACCCCGTCCCCACTTCTTACACTCCACACGGATCCCCTAGGATCTCCGTACTTAAATTATTTATTTAAAATATTCATATTTTTCTAGTAAAAAACTTAAATTTTTTGTTATTACAAGACCAATACAAGTTTGTCTAATATATCACTTAAATTCAAAGATTCATAAAAAAAATTGAAATACAACCAAAATACCAAATTTAACTTGTTCTTTTATTTTTTTAATAAATATTTTATATTAGTTCAAAACGACAAAAAAACTAAAATTTAAATATGAAAATATTATTAAATTGGAGGGCAAAATTGTCACTTTCTTTTTGTCAGGTTCCTGCGGAGTGGGTAGTGCGTAGGGATGGCAAAAATCCCCATTGTCCTAGGGATTCCCGCAGTGGGGATGGGGATGGGGACGATTATTGACCCGTGGGGATGGGGATGGGAAGAATTTTCAACTCGAGACTAATTTGGGGGTGGGGATGGGGATCATAGCACCCGCCCCGCGGGGATCCGCAAATCTATAAAATGACCATTTTACCCCTCTAGTTAATACTCCACATAGGATTTTTAGTCATTTTGTTCAAATATAAAACAAAAAAGATAAAAGAATATTATAATATAGACCACAAATTCTGTTAAATTAATTTGCTTTTATTGTATTTTCTATTATCATATTGGTTAGATTTTAAATTAATGCACAGCGGAAGACTTAATAACTCACAAAACACTGTATGCGGCACTGATGCAAACTATGGATCCAAGTCCTGTCCAAGGGATAACGCCGCAGCTTGTCTGGAATGCACCAAACCTGTACCACAAATAACTCATCCTACAGGATGAAAGCCCGCAGGTGAGGGGTGAGTCCGGAGTGCTCACCGACGAAGGATAGACAATCAATATGCAACACTATAAGTACTCAAGGTCAAAAACAGGCAAAAACCGCCAAATACATACCAAGCCGAAAACTCGACCAAAAACCGATCCAAGACCAAAAGGACTCAAATAAAAATCCAATTTTACAATTTTATCTTTCCGGACCCTGTCACGGATAAGCTAGAGGTCAGACCTGGTTATCAACATATCTCGGGTGCCAGACCAATCCAAGAGAACCCATGGATCGACATCCCAAAAATACGAACCCAGGGATAGACATCCCAAAAATAATCACGGGATAGACATCCCAAGCATAGACATGCTTATCACAAGTAACCCAGGTCACGGCCACCACGAAACAGTCTTAAACCATCGAGTCGTACCACTACTTACCATGTGACATTTATATTATCATCATCAAAATCGAATCACAGGGATCAACATCCCTGACCAAAATACCGGGATAGATATCCCACTCCAAAACCAAGGATCGACATCCTTATCACAATTTATTATTTATTCCATTATTCTTAATACCCAAAAGACACAGTGATAATTATCCGAAAACTCAATCAAGATACTGGGATAAACATCCCGACAACAATCAAGACAATGGGATAAACATCCCGAAACAAACCACAAAAAACGCAATACTCAACAGTGCAATAACCATCAAACACAACAACCGAGTAATAGAGGCACATAATGAAGGAAATCCATCCTCACCTTGGCCGATTACTCAACTCCGGAGACAATGACCGGTCCCAAGCCGACTCCACGAGGAACTGCCCGATAACCGAACCTATACAACAAAACAATATATACACATAAATGCACATCATCGGTATGCTATGATGCCAAAACTGCGAAATAAACCCATCCCGGTTCATATCATTTATTATCATCGTTTACCGAAAATATTATACCGTACGTATATCCGAATATAATTTCGGTACCATACTTTAATTAAAACTCTTTTTCAGAATATTTTCATAAATTAATTATAATTCTTCCAAAATATAATCACCATAATTTTCCCAGAAAAATAATAACGTATTTATAATTTCCAGAAAATATATATAGTATTTATCTTTTTCTAAATATATATAATAATATTTTCCATCACAAAATATAATTACCTTTAATTTTCAAAGTACATATATATATATATACTACAACCATAATTTTCCAGGGAAAATAATATATATATATATATATATATATATAATATTTCCAGGAATTATTTCCATGATATTTATATATTTTTTTCCAAATAATAATAGTTTTCCAAAACATAACTTAATTATTTTTCATGGTATATATATTTATATTTTTCTCATAATACCAGAATTAAACTAACCATAATTTTCTCAAAGTAAATATATATATTTTTTTCAAAATTAAATACAAGAATAATAAATAAATACATATATATATATTTTGTTTTTTTTTAAATAAAACCGGACTGGGCCATGAATAGTGCGGCCCAGACCAAGGTAGCAGCCCAGCACAGGCCTGCCAAGGCCCGGCCCAGCACCACATAGCCCAACCCGTGAATAAAACTCGCGACCCGACTAGAAGAAACGGGTCGGAACCCGGCTCACCTCACGGGTTGTAGCAACGGCGTCGACGGCGAGAGCGTGAGGAAGGGAAGTGAGCACACCCACAGCAGCGGCGGATGAGGGCGACTCCATGGGCGGTGGAACGGCGGCGCTGCGTCGTCGGCGTGAGGCGGCAGGCGCGGAGAAGAAACAGATCCGCGGGTCTGCTCCTCGGGTCAACGGCTCTAGCGGGTGCGTCCGGCGGCGGAATCGAGCGGGGGAGGCGGCAACAGGTCGGCGACATCATGGCGAGCGTGCTGGTGGCGGCAGTGCGAGGAGCAGCCGGGTGACGCACTGTTCATTCCATTTTTTTTCTTTTTTTTTGTATTTTCTTTATTTTATTTTCTTTTCTTTTTCTTTCATTTTCTTCTTCTCTTTTTTTCTGTTTCTTTTTTTCTTTCTTTCTTCTTTTTTTTTTTCTTTTTCCCCTCTGTTTTTCCGATTCCTATTTTTTTTTCTTTTCTTCTCTCTTTTTTTTCTTTTTTTTTCCCTTTCCTTTTTCTCTTTCTTTTTCTCTCTCTTTTTTTTTCTCTCTTTTTCTTTTTCTTCCCTCTTCTCCTCTTCTCCTGCTTACTTTCTTCTTTTATAAACCGTGATGATACTGTGCAAAGACTGTGCGACCTGTGAATCTACAATAATGCAGCTTGTCTGCATTGTGGAGCGAGTCCGGTCCGGACCAGAAAATAACTGATACCCCCTTAGTTATTTTCCGTTGTGATTTTTCCGAAAATTTCGGGACCCGAAAAATACCGACTTTGGTCCGAAAAATCCATGTAAAAATCTCGAGCGCGGGAAAACTCTCGGTTACGAAAAACGACGCCTGATTTACCTTGAATTAATTACCCAAGATTAATTCAACGGTAAATCACTGTAGAAAGACTTTTATAGTCCGGTAAAAATCAAAATTTTTACCCGGGCTGTTACAGTCTACTCACCTTAAAAAGAATTTCGTCCCTAAAATTTCGTCTTATCCGTGGGTCCTACCATGATAAGCTTCTGGCACACTCTGCCAGGTGTCCAAACTCAAACCGAGATACCGCTTATACCCTTAAGTGACATCTCATCCTCTATAAGAACCAAACCTCATGACTGGCAAACTCACACACAGTCATGGACTCTCCAATCCGATCTCGAACTACCTCAGACTCCGAAAACAACAGCTGCATCGACGGCACTGCTTTCCCGACAAGCTCCGATGAAGAACCGCCAAAGAAGCGCTTCAAGACGAACATCGTCGGTCTGAAAGAGCACATGGTCATCTCCAGCCGACGACGAAAGAAGCATGCTCCCAAAGAAGCTGAGGATCAGAAGGGCAAAGCAACGGCTGAAAGCAGCACTCCGCAGCAGACACTGACGCAGCTGAACGTCTCACTGAAGAAGATCAGCTTGGCGGTGATGCAGATAGAACTGGCGTGCGGGGAACTCTTTCCTCACGTGAAGGACGTACAAAAGCTTGTAAAAGATCTTGAGAAGCAAGTAACTCCATAGAGTACTTCTTCTCCTGTTGTAAACCATGATGAAATAAATAAAATAAATTTTCTTTTCCAAAACAAAACTCTTTTTACAGTTATGAAAATCTCATGTTCAACAGAAAAGCAAAATATTTAAAAGCAAAACAAAATCATCAAGAAGGAAAAATAAAATCAAACATAAAGAGATTAAAAACAAAACTCGTTTAACAAAATCAAAACATAAAGAAATTAAAACAAAAACATGTTTTTATGATCGGTGCTCGTATCGGACGTAAACATCCTCGAACCCAAGAAACGTAACACGCACAACTAACGGTGACGTCGGTTTCCCTCGTGAAAAAGACGTCCGTTAACTGGCAAGGCGATGATCACGAGCACATCCTGTGTCCCTCGAAAGAAACGTTACCCACTTGTTCACAAATTCCGCATGAGCCAAAATGTCTGTCAAGTCTCGCATCTCTCCACGATGTCCAAACAGGTGTAAGCTTGTCGCACATGCACTCTACTCGAGGTATGGCCCATCAGTCTAGCCACAACGGTCACGGATGCATGTGATAAAAGATGCAAGAAAGAGTCATAAAAAGAAACGCCAAGTCAGGGCGTTAGAAAATCGTGAGAGGGAAAAGGGCTGAAAAACACTGGCATTTGTAGCCCGAAAAACGTGCAAAGTAACGAAGCAATAAATAAAGCAACGACAAAATTTTCAAAAAGCAAAATCTTGAAGATCGAAAACAGTAATCACGCTCCCCATAAGAGTATAAAAGACAGTGCGGTGAGAAGCAAATCATCAAAAGCATCTTAAAGCAAAGAAACGCTCAGGCAAAGAAACCTCAAAACTCAGAAAAAAAAAAAACACCAACACGTCCAAAACACAATGCCTGCTCCATCATCCGTCTTCTTCGTCGAAGGTGCCAACCTAGGCAGAAGAAACCGGCTGGCCTACAGCATGATCAACGAGCGTCCAGAGGAACTACCAAACGAGCTCGGCAGGATGCCCCGTCTGGTCTTCGTCGACGAACTCTACTCCTCGAGGTTCTTCGTCACTCCCATGGAAGAGACGTTCTTCCTAGAGGACCATGGCACTCTGAGGACCTCCTTCTACGGCTCAGCCAACTCCGTCATGTTTTTCATCTCTGAAAGACTTCAGGAGTTCAACCTAGAGTCCACTTGCCATTTCCTGGAGCAAGGTTCTTACTATCAGCTCTCGATGACGGCCCAGAGCATGCCCATAGTCACTCGGTTACCCGTAACTTGGCCAAAGGCCCGACTACTGGTGTGGAACTGCAGAGGAGTCGCTAGGCGTTCCCAAGAGTTCTCGCGTACCCTGAGGGACCTGAAGAACCAATACAAGCCCAACATGGTTATTCTCACGGAGACCCAATGGCAGCCTGAAGACGATCACGGTCTCATCCCACTTCGGTTCCCTCAAGCAATCCAGTTCGAGCTTCCTGGCCAGGACAACAGGGGCGGCATGTGGTTCTCGTGGAGCGACAGCATCACGGTCAACATCAACAATGACCCCAACAGCTTCAGGTCAACGTCGTTCCAAGGCGATGAATGTATTTTCCTTTTTTTATAAAATATCAATGTAGTAATTATGTTTGTAATGATAATATTAGCAATATTAATAATATTTATGTTTCCGCTTATTTATGGCATCATTACCTCTTATGTGTATGTTCTGCGACAGCTGGCGTCCCTGGACTGGATCCATAATGCACTAACTAAAAGACATAAAATAATAAACAAATGGAGCGAACTATGCAAACAAGAGCAACAAACACACATGGACTGCCCAACAAGACCTAACGCCCGCTCCGCTACCAAAATGAAACGCCCCGACCCGTATTTACCGTACACAGTAAACACGTGCTGGAACTGTAGCAACCTGACAAATAAAGCCCAACATACATTGTATACAACAGAAACTCGGGCTCAACAGCCCAAAATAAAAAAGCAACAATAACATCATAGCCGACCCAATGGCCCAGCAATAGTAAAAATAATGCACAGCGGAAGACTTAATAACTCACAAAACACTGTATGCGACACTGATGCAAACTATGGATCCAAGTCCTGTCCAATGGATAACGCTGCAGCCTATCTGGAATGCACCAAACCTGTACCACAAATAACTCATCCTACGGGATGAAAGCCCGCAGGTGAGGGGTGAGTCCGAAGTGCTCACCGACGAAAAATAGACAATCAATATGCAACACAATAAGTACTCAAGGTCAAAAACAAGCAAAAACCGCCAAATACATACCAAGCCGAAAACTCGACCCAAAACCGGTCCAAGACCAAAAAGACTTAAATAAAAATCCAATTTTCCAATTTTATCTTTCCGGGTCCCGTCACGGATAAACTAGAGGTCAGACCTGGTTATCAACATATCTCGGGTGCCAGACCAATCCAAGAGAACCCAGGGATCGACATCCCAAAAATACGAACCCAGGGATAGACATCCCAAAAATAATCACGGGATAGACATCCCAAGCATAGACATGCTTATCACAAGAAACCCAGGTCACGTCCACCACGAAACAGTCTTAAACCATCGAGTCGTACCACTACTTACCACGTGACATTTATATTATCATCATCAAAATCGAATCACAGGGATCAACATCCCTGACCAAAATACCAGGATAGACATCCCACTCCAAAACCAAGGATCGACATCCTTATCATAATTTATTATTTATTCCATTATTCTTAATATCCAAAAGGCACAGTGATAAATATCCGAAAACTCAATCAAGATACTGGGATAAACATCCCGACAACAGTCAAGACAATGGGATAAACATCCGGAAACAAACCACAACAAACGCAATACTCAACAGTGCAATAACCATCAAACACAACAACCGAGTAATATAGGCACATAATGAAGGAAATCCATCCTCACCTTGGCCGATTACTCAACTCCGGAGACAATGACCGGTCCCAAGCCGGCTCCTCGGGAAACTGCCCGATAATCGAACCTATACAACAAAACAATATATACACATAAATGCACATATTCGGTATGCTATGATGCCAAAAATGCGAAATAAACCCATCCCGGTTCATATCCTTTATTATCATTTTTTACCGAAAATATTATACCGTACGTATATCCGAATATAATTTCGGTACCATACTTTAATTAAAATTCTTTTTCAGAATATTTTCATAAATTAATTATAATTCTTCCAAAATATAATCACCATAATTTTCCCAGAAAAATAATAACATATTTATAATTTCCAGAATATATATATAGTATTTATCTTTTTCTAAATATATATAATAATATTTTCCAACACAAAATATAATTACCTTTAATTTTCAAAGTAAACATATATATATATGTACATATACCACAACCATAATTTTCCAGTGAAAATAATATATATAAAAAATTTTCAGGAATTATTTCCATGATATTTATATATTTTTTTTCCAAATAATAATAGTTTTCCAAAACATAACTTAATTATTTTTCATGGTATATATATTTATATTTTTCTCATAATACCAGAATTAAACTAACCATAATTTTCTCAAAGTAAATATATATTTTTTTTCAAAATTAAATACCAGAATAATAAATAAATACATATATATATTTTGTTTTTTTTTTAAAATAAAATCGGACTGGGCCATGAATAGTTCCAGACCAAGGCAGCAGCCCAGAACAGGCCTGCCAAGGCCCGACCCAGCACCACACAGCCCAACCCGTGAGTAAAACTCTCGACCCGACCAGAAGAAACGGGTCGGAACCCGGCTCACCTCACGGGTTGCAGCAACGGCGTCGACGGCGAGAGCGCGAGGAAGGGAAGCGAGCACACCCACAGTAGCGGCAGACGAGGGCGACTCCATGGGCGGTGGAACGGCGGCGCTGCGTCGTCGGCGTGAGGCGGCAGGCGCGGAGAAGAAGCGGATCCGCGGGTCTGCTCCTCGGGTCAATGGCTCTAGCGGGTGCGTCCGGCGGCGGAATCGAGCGGGGGAGGCGGCAACAGATCGGCGACATCACGGCGAGCGTGCTGGTGGCGGCGGTGCGACAAGAGGTGGCGGGGAACTCTTCCTGGTGAACAGTAACCGAGGAGCAGCCGGGTGACGCACTGTTCATTCCATTTTTTTTCTTTTTTTTGTATTTTCTTTATTTTATTTTATTTTCTTTTTCTTTCATTTTCTTCTTCTCCTTTTTTTTTCTGTTTCTATTTTTTTCTTTCTTTTTCTTTTTTCCCTCTGTTTTTCCGATTCCTATTTTTTTCTTTTCCTCTCTTTTTTTTTTCTTTTTTTTTTCCTTTCCTTTTTCTCTTTCTTTTTTCTCTCTTCTTTTCTCTCTTTTTCTTTTTCTTCCCTCTTCCCCTCTTCTCCTGCTTCCTTTCTTCTTTTATAAACTGTGATGATACTGTGCAAACACTGTGCGACCTGTGAATCTACAATAATGCAGCTTGTCTGCATTGTGGAGCGAGTCCGGTCCGGACCAGAAAATAACTGATACCCCCTTAGTTATTTTCCGGTGTGATTTTTCCGAAAATCCCGGGACCCGAAAAATACCGACTTTGGTCCGAAAAATCCACGGAAAAATCTCGAGCGCGGGAAAACTCTCGGTTACGAAAAACGACGCCCGATTTACCTTGAATTAATTACCCAAGATTAATTCAACGGTAAATCACTGTAGAAAAATTTTTACAGTCCGGTAAAAATCAAAATTTTTACCCGGGCTGTTACTTGGGGACCCATGGGGATCCGTGGGGAATGCGGGGTGCGGGGATGGGGACAAAACTCCTCCCGCCACGGGGAATGTGGATGGGGATGGGGATAGGTTGCGTGGATAGGGCGGGGATTCCTCCACCCGCACAATCTCCACCCCGCTGCCATCCCTAATAGTGTGATTCAATCACCATCCCCGTGTTGAAAACTCTCCCTATCCATCCCTGTAAGTTAACAATTCCATCACCTCTGTCCCCATCCAGCCGTAGTAATTACAACCTAGCCTAGTGTATGAACTATGAATGAGAAAGAAGTCTTTTTGTGTCGAACACCAGGCATTTTCTTATGGGGACTAATCGTTTGGTTCTTTTTCCTTTTTGGTATCTGGATGGAGCATTTGCACTTACTAATCCGAATTAGACCACCCCAATCAAATGACTTGAATAAGAATGAGTAGATTTTCTGTATACAAAACTTGTATTGTATTATTGGAACAGCTGAACCACTTGGTTGCTTTGTTTTAAGCAATAATGCAATGTGGCTGGGTAGTTCCAACTTCAAATATAGAAATTCCACTACGTGGTTGAGGATGGAGGACTGGGAGATTAGCTATGGCTGCAACTGCAAGTGTGTACATTCTCCGCCCGTAAGAGGGATTGTTGTTTGTTGACCCACATTGTGGTTGTATTGTAATAATGCGCTACATTTGAACCCCCCATCCTCCAGTCCATCCTCATGATCATGAACAATGCCTACAAGCTCCACGCAGGCCTCATCAAGACCGGCCGCCACAACAACCCCCTCTTCCTCTGCCACCTCTTCCTCCTCCTCCTCTCTTCCTCCTCCCATGAATCCCTCTCCTGTTGGATTTTGATCCAATATTAAATCAAAATAATGATAATATATGGACTTTTATATAATAGTCCATGTATATGTTAAATAATTATTTGGGCTTTGGTCTAATTAATTATTTAAGTAGTCCATTAGGGTTTCTTATAACCTAATAGACTAGTGCATATAAATATATATCTTATAGTATTAATGCACATATATAACACCCAAAGTAGAGAATTGTTCTCTAGCCTCCTTCTCCTTCTAGAGCCAAAATCTCTAACTAGATCTTTAGGGTTCTTGGTAATTGTAATACTCTTGTGAAAAGTTCTTTGCTCCTGCCTTGTGTGGATTACTTGTGGAGGTGATACTCAAGAGAGGATCACTGTGGTTTGCCACAACCAAGTGACGAGTGATTAGAAGAGTTCTTTTCTGATTTGCTGCGATCTTCACTATTCGGGTAAGTACTGAATACCCTGTGTAACATATGTTCAATTGATGTTATGGAATCAATATGTATATATTCTGCTGCGCAATTAGATTGTTTACTCCCTTTGATTCCATCAGTGGTAGCGGAGCCTAGGTTACCAATTAATTGAACACAATTTATATGTTTCTAAATTTTTCGGCAGGCATCGTTTTATCATATGAGATATAATAAAGTGATTTCTCTATACCATGATTATGTGTAATCGATGATGGGGAGAAACAAATTTGATTTGTTTCAAATTTGATATGATTTTTGATATGTGACAAACAAATCAGATTTGTTTGATGTCGTACACACAAAGTACAGATGGCTAAAGGTTATATTATTATCAGATTAATATATAGCCATATCAATCAATTCCATTTTATCGGTGGAGTAAAACAAATGCGATTTGTTTTCCGTTTTTTTTTTTAATTATTGTCTGGGCAAATTTGTTTTTATTAGATAAAAATAAATCAATAGTATTTTGTTTTGTTTTAATGATGATTAAAATAAAACAAAGGCCCAGCCGAATAAGGCTTGCTTTGATCTTTAAGACAACAAGATTTATTATTGTAATAAATCAAATTTCTATAACAAAATTTTTTTTAGTTGATTTTGATCACTTGTCTTAAAAACAAATGAGATTTGTTTTAAAGCTGGATTTGTCCAAATAGCTATCATCATTATATTATATTATTTTATTTTATTTGAGTTCAAATTTTTCAATTATCTTAGATGTGTTTCGGCTTCAAATACAATTGTCTGTGATGAAAGGGAATAGTCAATTATTCTTAATCGAATAACATAAAATAACTAGTAACAAGTAGATTGAATCAGAAATCTCGACAGATTTTTGCCGAGTCCAAAAAACTAGAATATGAAAATGAAAGAAAAAGAAGATTGGCCGCTCTCTTACAATTTTCTCGAGATCGAACTTGAATATCAGAATAGTAGATAGAGGCCTGATTCAATAGGTGAGGTCCACTTACCTTTTCTTTTAGTGATTTTGAATCGAATTTCTTTTTTTTTTTTTTGATTGGGTTGGTCTAAAATTTTGGCGATTTAAGAGCCAGCTTCTTATTCTTTTTGCTATTTGCTAATAGAATAATAAAATGTTCAACTTGCAAACTCGAATTTTCTAACTCGAATTAATATCCTATAAATTAGTCGAACTTATTCGAATTGAATTCGAAATTCGATTTTCGATATAGCATTTCTTACTTTGACTTTCTTTATTACAAATAGGAAGAATCACTCTATCCAGGAAGATTCGCAATATTCTTCCTTTCGATTTATTCTCCTAGAAAGACTACTGCTGAAGTTTGCTGAAAGTAAACAGCTTGATGCACTATCTCCCTTCAACCCTTTAGCAAAATGCGGCAAAAAAAAGGAAGGAAAATCCATGGACCGACCCCATCGTCTCCACCCCGTAGGAACTACGAGATCACCCCAAGGACGCCTTCGGCATCCAGGGGTCGCGGACCGACCATAGAACCCTGTTCAATAAGTGGAATGCATTAGCTGTCCGCTCTCAGGTTGGGCAGTAAGGGTCGGAGAAGGGCAATCACTCATTCTTAAAACCAGCATTCTTAAGACCAAA
This sequence comes from Turnera subulata, assembly GCA_028386065.3. Lineage (NCBI taxonomy): Eukaryota > Viridiplantae > Streptophyta > Magnoliopsida > Malpighiales > Passifloraceae > Turnera > Turnera subulata. The sequence goes on along the minus strand of JAKUCV010000552.1, from coordinate 133,242 downwards.
AAGTAGGGCGGAAAAGGGGGCTCCCCATTCCTGGTTTTCCTGTAGCTGAATCCTCCGGAACCCCAAGAATCCTTAGTGAGAATGGGATTCCAACTCAGCACCTTTTGAAATTTTGAGAAGAGTTGCTCTTTGGAGAGCACAGTACGATGAAAGTTGTAAGCTGTGTTCGGGGAGGAGTTATTGTCTATCGTTGGCCTCCATGGTAGAATCCATTGGGGGATTTGTCCAAATAGCTGTCATCATTATATTATATTATTTTATTTTGTTTGAGTTCAAACATATTGGATCTGATCAATATCTTCTCAAATTATGATAACTATTATCTTGAGTTTTATCGATTAAAAAAAATAATAATTAAAAGTTGGGTTTTACAAGTGTTGTAAAACGCCTAATCTAGTCTTAAAGATGAATACGGCCAATTCACTTTTATTCAATTTTTGGTTTCCAAACAAAAGAACAAACATGTTTTGTTTTTTAATAAATATTAATATGATTAACTATTCTATATAAGCTATATTAATGAGATTAATGCATAATAGTTATCATAATTTTATTCGATAAGATTGAATAAAATAATAATAATCATGGGTATATTTTCAAGAGTTGAAAATTATCATTGCTGAATTACTATAAATATATAAATTAATCTTTGCATTAGATAAATGCTTCTAAGGGTGTATGTTTGGCATGGTGAACTAGATATGGACTTAGTATACAATGTGATTGTACATATGCATAATTTTATTATTTTTGGTAAATAGGACCTGCGTGTCCTACTTCTTTATAAAATTCTCTTGTTGTAAATTACCTTAAATGTAACTTGAGGTTTCTCTTAAATATTATGTAATTAGATTACATAGGATAGATTAGAGAAGACAATCAATGGAGGCCATGGAGATGATGCCAAGACAAATCCATAGATGGTGATCAAATAGATAGGATTCATTTGATTTTCTTTGGGTTGTAAAATCATGCATATAGGACAAGTCCATATCTAGGTCACATTATTTTATTGAATATGTATGATGATGCATGTCCAAAGTATGCCAACCATGTATGATGAGACTTTAAAAATAAGAAATCTCTTAATGAAGGTATTAAGACGAATAAGCCTTCCGTTAGTATGGGGATAACCAGAGTTCGCTTTAGTTTTGGGTTGTTGGGTAAACCCAAGCCTAATACTACATTGGACATGTTAAAACTATATTAATGAGTTTGTCTTAACTAGTTTTTTGTAGCTTGTTGGGTAAATCCAAGGCTAATTAACTAGAGGCAAGAATGGGGTATACATAAGAGATATGTATGTTATCAAGAGTTGATAACCCAATGTCACACCCCGTCAATGCGTGACCGGCAAGGCACCCAATGCAACCAAGAGTTCAGCATAGGGCACCCAAAAGCCTAAGTCAAGTTCCGAGCAAAAGCTGGCCCGACGGGCAAAAGTGATTATTGCGCAGCAAACATCCACAAATAACACTGTAAGAAGTACGGATTCAAACACACAACAGCCCACTAATATTCACATTATTTTTTTTGTACACCAAAATGGGGCACTACATGTTCTGTCATATAAGCCAATGCACCTAAGCCTTCGTGTACAAGTAAAACCAGGTTTGGCTAGTTACCCATCGTCTACAAAACCCGTCCCTTGAGTCTACCCACACCAAGCTTGTCACGCTCTCCTTGTCCTGAAACAGAGGGGGTGGAAAAATGGGGGGTGAGTCCACGGCTCAATAAGCAGGTGGTCATACAAGTAATAGCAATGACACAACAAGTGCAAAATAACATCCAAATGCACTCGCCAACATGCCACTGTGATCAGCCCACGGGTAAGCTATCAGAGTGAGTATTGAGCCTACTTGCATAGTCTGGTAGCCCTACCAACATATTCCTTCTTATCCTACAGCCCCACGTACGAGGCTTTACCGATATATCACGGGAAGTGTACGTGACTTGCTACCATAACCACACACAGCGCCCAACACAACATTTTGTCATCTTAATGACCAAGCAGCCATGTGGTACTGCAAGGTCCAACAATCCTTTCATCAATAAGCCAACATTATGCCAATGTAATGGGTGCACATGCTATGCATGAAATGCAAAGCCCGATCACCGGGCTCGTCTTAAGCCAAGGCATATCATCTTTAATACCAAATTGCACCATAAGTGCCACCAATAAGTACATAGGGTCATCAACCAGCAAGTTAGCACCACTAACTATCACAAGCATGCAACCAAACCTACACAAAATCAGGCCTCACTAGGCCCTTCTCCCTCCTTTGGTGCTCCTTGGGTTTTAGCACCTGCCCACACATAAAACACATTAGTAATCAGCACCAAGACACTTTAGCAGCAACATATCAGCAAGTAAAAATACATAACATATAAGCCTATACGTTGATGTGCCCATTGGCTCACCAATTGGTCACTTGCGGAACCATTGGTGCGCCTACAGGGTCAATTGGTTACCTGCGGGGCCAATTGCGCAATTAGTGCACCAATTGGCTCCCAACAGGGCCAATTATGCACCAACATAGTTGACTAATGCCCCCACACAACCAAAAACCTTCTCTCAGTCCAACCACTTAGGGTCACAACCCTAAGTCTCCCATAAAGTCTAGTTGGTGCGCTATCCATGCCCACAGCACACCTAGCTAGCCAATTTGCACCAAAACCGTTAAAAATTCCAAACCAGTGCACTTACCCCCTTCCTTTCTGTGTAGGATGAGTTGGAGAACCTTGAGAATGGCTAAGTCTTTCTTCCTTAGTGTTTTCTCACGAAATTGGGCAGAAGAGGGGGTTGAGGCGCTTGCTTGACCATTTAAGGCCCAAGCTAGCAGCTTAGCCAACAGCCACTTGCAACCCCTTAGCCCCAAATTCTGCCACCACGCCCAAGCACCTCTCCACCTCCTGCTTAGCATGCACCAATAAACCTAAGCTAGCACACCCCCAACTTAACCCTCACTTAGCCTTCACTTAGTTCTCCTAAGCACTTAACACAAATTGATCGGGGTTTAAGACCCAATTAATCCAATCGTGCCAATGGCTAGCCAACCGGAGCCAATGGCTAGCCAACTGAGGCCAGCTCTCATCCCAGCACCCTTCCACATCAAGTAAATTGTACCACAATTGTAAGGGTTATCACATCATCTCCCCCTTTATATAAATTCGTCCTCGAATTTACCTGAAAATAAATGCGGGTACTTGCCCATCATTTCCTGCTCTAATTCCCACGTAGCCTCTTTCCTGAAGCGTCTTCCCAAATAACTTTAACAGAAATTACATCCTTATTCCGCAATCTGCGCACTTGTCTATCGATGATCTCAATAGGCTGTGCTTTATAGGTTAGTTCTTCTCCCAACTGGACATCCTGCGGAGTAAGTATGTGTGATGGATCATGTATGTATTTTCGCAGCATGGACACATGAAATACCGGATGGATTCCAGAAAAATTTGGTGGTAGTGCAAATCGATATGCCACCGGGCCAATTCTTTCAAGTACTTCAAACGGGCCAACATAGCGAGGTCCTAGTTTGCCTTTCTTTCCAAACCGCATAACTCTTTTTGTAGGGGAAACTTTCAAGAACACCATATCTCTAACTGAAAATTCTAAGTCTCGTCTCCAAAATTTGTATCACCTGCTCACTTTGACCATCAGTTTGCGGGTGGAATGCGGTGCTCAGATCAAGTCGGGTACCCATTGCTTCCTGAAAGCTGCGCCAAAATTTGGGTGTGAATTGCGGGCCTCGATCAGAAACTACTGAAACCGGCACACCATGCAATCTCACAATCTCATCAATGTAAACTTGAGCTAACTTGGCAAAGTTGTAAGTAGTTTTCACCGGGAGGAAATGTGCAGACTTTGTTAATCTATCTACAATCACCCAAATAGAATCCATTCCACCAACAGTCCGAGGTAGTCCACTAACAAAATCCATGGCAATTCTTTCCCACTTCTATTCCGGTATAGGCAATGGATGCAGTAACCCTGGTACTTTCTGGTGTTCTCCTTTCACTTGCTGGAAAGTGAGACACTTAGCCACATAATTTGCCACATCCCGTTTCATATTGTTCCACCAATAATGTGGCTTAAGATCATGGTACATCTTGGTGGAACCCGGGTGCATGGTGTATCGGGTCTGATGTGCCTCACCCAAGAGCTTATTGCGGAGATCCCCAACATCAGGAACATACATCCTTGAACTGAATCTCAAAATGCCATCGTTAGAAACAATATATCCCGACATTTCTCCCCGAGCAGCCCTCTCTTTCCACAACTTTGTTTCTGAATCCTCACCTTGTGCCTTGGCAATTTCTTCATTTAAAACAGGATGCACTTGGTAGTGTGCCAACAATGCTCCCAATTCAGCTACCGCACATTGTAAGCCTTGGTCCATCAACTTGTGCCATGCCCCAACCGAGGGCCTTCTGACCACACTAAGATGCGCCAAACTACCAACAGATTTCCGACTTAAGGCATCAGCTACAACATTTTCTTTTCCGAGATGGTACTTAATAACACAGTCATAATCTTTGAGCAATTCTACCCATCTCTGTTGCCTTAAGTTTAAATCCCGCTGCTCCATTATGTACTTCAGGCTTTTATGGTCCGTATAAATCTCACACGGCTCTCCATACAAATAATATCTCCAAATTTTCAGAGCAAACACCACTGCAGCCATTTCCAAATCGTGCACCGGATAATTCTCCTCATTCTTTTTGAGTTTTCGAGACGCATAGACAATCACCCTGCCATCCTGCTTTAATACACAACCCAAACCAACCCTCGATGCGTCACAATATACAGTAAAGACACCATTTTCTTTTGGCAATGCAAGAACTGGTGCTGTCGTCATCCTTTGCTTCAGCTCTTGGAAGCTAGCCTCACAAGCATTGGTCCACACGAATTGTCTCTTCTTTTGATTTAACCCACACAACGGTGCAGCAATGGTGGAGAAGCCTTCAACAAACCGTCGGTAATATCCTTCCAGCCCAAGGAAACTCCGTACTTCCGTCACATTGGTAGGTTTCGGCCACTTCACAATTGCTTCCACTTTCTGCGGGTCTACTTCAATACCCTCAGCCGATATTACATGACCCAAAAATGACACTTTCTCCAACCAGAACTCACACTTGGAAAACTTTGCAAACAATTTTTCTTCCTGCAAGATCTGTAGCACAACCCTCAAATGCTTCTCATGTTCCTCCCTGGTTTTGGAGTAAACAAGCACATCATCAATAAACACAATCACAAATTTATCGAGATATTGCTTAAACACCCGATTCATCAAGTCCATAAATGCTACTGGAGCATTAGTCAGACCAAACGGCATCACCAAAAATTCGTAATGCCCGTACCGTGTCCGGAAGGCTGTTATCTGCACATCTTTCTCCTTGATCCTCAACTGATTATAACCTGACCTCAAGTCAATCTTCGAAAAATTTCTTGCCCCTTGCAATTGGTCAAACAAATCATCAATGCGAGGCAATGGATATTTATTCCGCACTGTCAGTTTGTTCAATTGTCGATAGTCAATACACATCCTCATCGAACCGTCCTTCTTTTTAACAAACAAAACCAGAGCAGCCCACAGGGACATACTAAGCCTGATGAATCCCTTATCCAGTAAATCCTGTAGCTGAGTTTTCAACTCCCGCAGTTCTGTAGGGGCCATTCGATAAGGTGTAATTGACACAAGTTCTGCCCCGGGCACAAGCTCAATGCCAAACTCAATCTCACGTTCCGGAGGTAACCCCGGCAAGTCATCAGGAAAAACATCAAGGAACTCATTAACAACAGGAACTTCATTAATTGAAATTTTCGGCTCACATACACTAAGAATCGATGCCAAATACAAGCAATCTATTTGTCGAGCCGCCCGAGTTGCTTTCACCACAGAGATCAATTGAGGTTGAGAAGAAACAAACTTCCCTCGGAAAATAAATTTTGCCTCCCCAGTGGACTGAAACTTCACCCTTTTACTTGCACAATCCACACGGGCACGGTACCGGGACAACCAATCCATGCCCAAAATTACGTCAAAGTCAGCCATTGGCAACAATAGCAAATCCACCGGCAAATGACGCTCCATCACACAAATATCACATTCACGGTACACTCTATCCACATAAACCCACTCATCAAGTGGCGTATAAACAGCCAACGGGCTTCCAAGAACATTAGGGGCTTCCTCAAAATACTTGGCAAAATGTGAGTTAACAAAGGAGTGCGTACACCCGTATCAATTAAACACAGAGCAGGACATGAATTAACTTTCAATATACCTGTCACAACGGTGTTGTAGGCTTTGGCATCCTCCTGGGTCATGCAAAACACACGTGCTTGCCCTTGTCCCGGTTGGTAGCTACTACCTCTACCAAACGATCCGCGACCAGCACCTCCCCTGCCTCGAAAAATAGACTGACTATCAGCTCGTTGTGGCCTAGGTGGTGGTGATGCTACACTGGATGCCGTGGATGATTGCCCAGCAGGACACTCTTTGGCTATATGCCCTATCTACCCATATATATAACACAAATTTTGCCCCACAGGACATTCCCGTGCCATATGCCCAAACTGGACACACCTGAAACACACACTATCGGGTCTCACTGACACACTTTGAGCACCCCTGATTTGGCTAGCTTTAGGACTCATTGGATTCACACCAAAGCTTGAGGCACCATAACTTGAACTGCCCTTAGATCGGGCCCTAGGTAAGTTAGTCCACAGTCCTATCTTCCCACGCCCTCGAAATTGGCCAGAACCGGCAGAAAAACTTTGTTGGCCTTGCATGTTGTCATGCCTTGTTCTCTTGGCACTTGCCTCAGCTCTTTCTGCTTGGGTCTTCATCTCAATTGCCTGAGCTTTGTCTACTGCTTCAGCATAGGAGCTAAATGGTATAGCCACCAAAGAGTTATAAATATAACCCTTCAGTCCTCCAATGAACCTTTTGATCTTCCTTCACTAATCTGGAATCAAATGCAAGGCATACTTAGACAGATTTGTGAACTTGGACTCATACTCTCCCACTGTCATGTCCCCTTGCCTTAGGAGTTCAAATTCCGCCGCTTTTTGATCACTAACACTCTCAGGCAGGAATCGTTCAAGAAATGCGGCACGGAACTCAGTCCAGGTCCACTGGACGGCATCAGGCATCCTCTCCCTCATTTTGGCATCATACCAATTGTTAGCTTCATCCGCCTTTAGCCAAAAAGCAGCAAGATCAACTGCTCGATGATCAGTGCATTCCATCACTCGGCAACATTTCCACACATTATCCAAAAATCGCTGTGGATCTTCATTTTCAGCCCCGGAAATTGTTGGTGGGTCAAGTTTCACAAATGTCACCAAAGTTGATTTCCCGCTGTGTTCTCGTTGTACCGGGTCCTCTCTACTTTTTCGATCAGTAGCAATCGCCTCCGCGATAGTCTCAACTGCCCTGTTAACACCATGCAAACCAGCCTTCAGCACCTCCAAAGGCATCTCTTGGGAGGCATCTGAATACTCTGCTTTGCTAGGCAACTCATCACCAGCATCCCCCGGGACATAAGTCTCATCAGCCCCATCTTCGGCATCCTGAACGGATTGCACATCCAGGGCGGCAACATCAGTAAACACTTCCTTTCCCAACTTCCTTTTTGTCGGCTTACCTGCACACATTGCACAAGAAAACCAACATATACAAGTCAACTCTCACCATCCCACGGTCTCTAATGATGGGTAACAGCCTACGGAAGCACATCAACCCTATGCCCCTTAACATATAACCATGCTCCGCTACCAAGTTTGTCACGCCCCGTCAATGCGTGACCGGCCAGGCACCCAATGCAACCAAGAGTTCAGCATAGGGCACCTAAAGGCCTAAGTCAAGTTCCGAGCAGAAGCTGGCCCCACGGGCAAAAGTGATTATTGCGCAGCAAACATCCACAAATAACATAGTAAGAAGTACGGATTCAAACACACAACAGCCCACTAATATTCACATTATTTTTTTTGTACACCAAAATGGGGCACTACATGTTCTGTCATATAAGCCAGTACACCTAAGCCTTTGTGTACAAGTAAAACCAGGTTTGGCTAGTTATCCATCGTCTACAAAACGCGTCCCTTGAGTCTACCCACACCAAGCTTGTCACGCTCTCCTTGTCCTGAAACAGAGGGGGTGGAAAAACGGGGGGTGAGTCCACGGCTCAATAAGCAGGTGGTCATACAAGTAATAGCAATGACACAACAAGTGGAAAATAACATCCAAATGCACTCGCCAACATGCCACCATGATCAGCCCACGGGTAAGCTATCAGAGTGAGTATTGAGCCTATTTGCATGGTCTGGTAGCCCTGCCAACATATTCCTTCTTATCCCACAGCGCCACGTACAAGGCTTTAACGATATGTCACGGGAAGTGTACGTGACTTGCTACCATAACCACACACAGCGCCCAACACAACATTTTGTCATCTTAATGAGCGAGCAGCCATGTGGTACTGCAAGGTCCAACAATCCTTTCGTCAATAAGCCAACATTATGCCAATGTAATGGATGCACATGCTATGCATGAAATGCACAGCCCAATCACCGGGCTCGTCTTAAGCCAAGGCATATCATCTTTAACACCAAATTGCACCATAAGTGCCACCAATAAGTACATAGGGTCATCAACCAGCAAGTTAGCACCACTAACTATCACAAGTATGCAACCAAACTTACACAAAATCAGGCCTCACTAGGCCCTTCTCCCTCCTTTGGTGCTCCTTGGGTTTTAGCACCTGCCCACACATAAAACACATTAATAATCAGCACCAAGACACTTTAACAGCAACATATCATCAAGTAAAAATACATAACATATAAGCCTATACGTTGATGTGCCCATTGGCTCACCAATTGGTCACTTGCAGAACCATTGGTGCACCTACAGGGTCAATTGGTTACCTGTGGGGCCAATTGCGCAATTAGTGCACCAATTGGCTCCCAACAGGGCCAATTATGCACCAACATAGTTGACTAACGCCCCCACACAACCAAAAACCTTCTCTCAGTCCAACCACTTAGGGTCGCAACCCTAAGTCTCCCATAAAGTCTAGTTGGTGCGCTATCTATGTCCACGGCACACCTAGCTAGCCAATTTGCACCAAAACCGTTAAAAATTCCAAACCAGTGCACTTACCCCCTTCCTTTCTGTGTAGGATGCCTTGGAGAACCTTGAGAATGGCTAAGTCTTTCTTCCTTAGTGTTTTCTCACGAAATTGGGCAGAAGAGGGGGTTGAGGTGCTTGCATGACCATTTAAGGCCCAAGCTAGCAGCTTAGGCAGCAGCCACTTGCAACCCCTTAGCCCCAAATTCTGCCACCATGCCCAAGCACCTCTCCACCTCCTGCTTAGCATGCACCAATAAACCTAAGCCAGCACACCTCCAACTTAACCCTCACTTAGCCTTCACTTAGTTCTCCTAAGCACTTAACATAAATTGATCGGGGTTTAAGACCCAATTAATCCAATCGTGCCAATGGCTAGCCAACCGGAGCCAATGGCTAGCCAACTGAGGCCAATTGAAACCAACTGAGGCCAGCTCTCATCCCAGCACCCTTCCACATTAAGTAAACGCATTGTACCACAATTATAAGGGTTATCACACTCAATGAATTCAATAGTTACATAAGATGTAATTGGTATGAGATACTTACCATTAAAACTAAAATTGGCTTGTTGGGTAAACCCAAGGTTTAATTTTATTCAAGATGGATATCGACCCACTAGGAAAACTATGCGTTTGTTTTCCCAGATTAATAGTAAGGGCTACTAGTTCGCAATAAAATAGTGGGAGTAAAATGCAATAATTTAAGACCTTATTATTTGCATTCTTTTTGCATGATCATACCCTAATTTTCTTTTTATGCTTCACATTTAGGTCATTGAAAATGTCCAACGTTGAATTGAACCTGCGTAGCATACTTGATGCTAACAAGTTGATTGGGTCAAACTTCACTGTCTGGTTTAGGAATCTTAAAATTGTTTTGAGATCCGAGAAAATTGCCTATGTGTTGGATGATCTAGTACCCCCTATGCCTGAAGATTATGTTCCCACAGTGGAACAAATGGCTTATTTGAAGCATTCTGAAGATAGTGAGAAGGCAACATGCATTATGCTTGCCTCTATGTCTTCAGAGCTCCAAAAGCAACATGAGGAAATGGATGCTTATGCGATAGTCATCCATCTTAAAGAGTTGTTTCAGAAACAAACTCGTACCGAACGCTATATATTTCGAAACTATTGTTTCGTTCTAAGATGGCTGAAGGTTCCTCTGTTGGGCCACATGCACTTATGATGCATGGTTATATTCAAAGGCTTGCCACTTTGGGTTTTGTGATGGACAAAGAGTTAAGTGTAGACTTAATTCTACAATCTCTACCTGATTCTTTTGCACAATTTGTGCTTAATTATCAAATGAATGGGATTACCACCACAATTCTTGAATTGATTAAAATGCTTAAAGGATCAAATTGCGGTGATGGTTATTGAGTCTTCCAAAGATAACAAAGGAAAGACTAAGAAGAATAAAACCATCAAGGCAAAAGGGGGTATCAAGAAGAGAGGCAAGATTGTTGCCAAAGAGACTAAGCCCAAAGGGACTTGCTTCCATTGTGGAAAGGATGGACATTGGAAGAGAAACTGCAAAGTCTACTTAAACTCTCTCAAATCCAAGAAGTCGAAAGGAGTTTCTACTTCAGGTATCAATATGATTGAAATAAATACTAATTATACTGCTTTTAACCATTATTGGGTATTAGATACTGGATGTGGTTCTCATTTATGTTCTGATTTACAGAATCTAAAGAGCAGTAGGAAGCTGAATAAAGGAGAAGTGGACCTACGAGTTGCAAATGGAGCAAGAGTTGCTGCCTTAACTGTAGGGACATATTCAATATATTTTCCTTCTGGATTAGAATTTGAACTTGATAATTGTTATTATGTTCCTTCTTTATCAAAGAATATTATTTCAATTTCTTGTCTTGTTGAACAAGATTTCAAAGTTTCCATTAGTAAAGACAATGGTTGTTCTTTATTCAAGAATAATATATTTTATTGTTCTGGCACAAATGTGAATGGAATTTATATTCTTGATTATGATAAAGAAAGTTTCAACATTGATAATAAGAGAGTACAGAAAGAAAGTTTGAAATCCTCTTATTTATGGCATTGTCGTCTTGGCCATATTGGTGAGAATCGCATGATTAAGTTGCACAAGTCTGGTAACTTAGGATCATTTGATTATGTATCATACGATACATGCGAATCATGCTTATCTGGAAAAATGACAAAATTACCTTTTAGTGGTAAAGGTGCTAGAGCATGCGATGTATTGGAACTAATACATTCAGATGTATGTAGACCGATGTCAACACATGCTAGAGGAGGACATCTCTATTTCATTATCTTTATCGATGATTATTCTCGATATGGTTATGTGTACTTGATGACGTATAAATTTGAGGCCTTTGAAAAGTTCAAAGAATTCAAGAATGAAGTGGAGAAGCAACTTGGCAAAAGTATTAAAATACTTCGATCCGATCGAGGAGGTGAATACTTAAGTCAAGAATTTCAAACTTATCTTAGAGATAATGGCATAATATCTCAGTGGACACCTCCTTTTATACCACAACATAATGGTGTGTCAGAAAGGAGGAATAAAACCTTGTTGGACATGGTTCGATCCATGATGAGCTTTGCAGATTTACCTAAGTTATTTTGGGGCTTTGCACTAGAAACTACTATTTACACTTTGAATAGAGTTCCATCTAAATCGGTAGATAAGACTCCATATGAGATGTGGAAAAATAAGAAACCAATACTTTCACACATACGGGTATTGGGATGCTATGCATATGTGAAGAAGTGGTATCGGATAAGTTAGAACCTAAGTCCGATAAGTGTCTATTTGTGGGATATCCTAAAGAAACTATAGGATATTATTTCTACAATCCTTTGGAACAAAAAGTGTTTGTTTCAAAGCATGCTATCATTTTAGAGAAAGAGTTTCTTCTAAAAGAAGATAGTGGGAGTAGAATAGAACTTGAAGAAATTCAAGATTCACAAATGGGAGAAGATCAACCGATTAATCCCATTAACATTACTCATGATGATGTAGTAATTACTGAGCCTGATGTTACACATGCTCCTAGGCGTTCTACAAGAGTACGTTCTGCACCTGAGAAACTTAATCTTTTAATAGATGAGAACAAGAATATTGCTCTTGTAGAAGATAATGAGTCGACTAGCTATGAGGAAGTTCTAAAAAGTTCAGAATCTGACTTGTGGTTGAAGGCCATGAAATCTGAAATGGATTCCATGTATGAAAACAAAGTTTGGACTTTGGAAGATCCACCTGAAGGTGTAAAACCCATTGGGTGTAAATGGGTCTTCAAGAAAAAGACAGACATGGATGGTAATATGATTACTTATAAAGCACGACTAGTGGCGAAAGGTTATCGTCAAAAGCAAGGAATTGATTATGATGAAACTTTCTCGCCTGTAGCCATGCTCAAATCCATTAGGATTTTGCTTGCTATTGCCGCTCATTATGATATGAGATTTGGCAAATGGATGTAAAGACTGCTTTTGAAATGCCTTGATCCGTATTTACTGTTATAAACAGTAACACATGGGACTTCTTATTTATTACAGAAACCATAGCGGTAAATATCACAAGCCAACAGTAATAATACAACAACAGTATTTGTCCCGACATGGAGACTTTATTACAGCAAGCAACAGAAACAGAGTAATAAAATGCAAGCAGCGGAAGTCTTAATACAATACAACAATAGGCAACAATATGAAAATGATGCAACGCAGGATGGATCCGGGCCTGGCAGAGGGTGCGCCACAGCTTGCCTCGAACGTACCTGAGCTACGCACAACCAAACTACGTGACCAGGTCACGCAGGCGAGGGGTGAGTCCGAAGTGCTCACCGGGTAAAATCCATAAGCAAATATACATATACAAGCAACCGTTAATTTCCAAGTCACATCAACAATTAACTAAGGTTCTCACGAACCTTAAACAACACACTTGTGTTTCTAGACATGCTATTCCAATTTTATTATCAGGGCCCCTATCACTAGTTAAATAGTGGCCGTCGCCAGGTAGTCAAGCTAGCTAGCACGTGGACCCCGCCCTGGTACCTCCACGTAATAACTGGCACAAATAGGGAGTAGACCCCAAGAACACTCTCCCCCAGTGCCTAAAATAAAAATTGGTACAGACAGGGAGCAGACCCCAAGCATACTCTTCCCCAGCACCATAAAATAAAAGACTACCATCTGGCTGTTCCAACATTTAACTGTGACTTACTAGATGTCTAAGTGTTTCCAAATGTATTATTTCTCTTCCCTCAACTAGTTACTATACTTCTATTATCCGACCATTATCTCATTATCCCGAGCAGGCTCACAACCTCTCCGCTCGTCTGGATAATATCATCTTATTCCAAACTGTTATCACATAATAGTACCCCCGGTACTCCACTCACACAATTCTCACACTCAACGACAACAGTAACAATAATTTCAACAACATCAACGACATCAATTATCAACTTAATTCATCTCACAACAAGCCATTCACAGCCACAAAGTATCATACCAGCAAATATCACATATAGTAAACAAACAGCAACTTGATATCACGGGCAGTATATAAATATTTACTTATCCTCACCTTAGCCGATTTCCTATTCCTGAAAGTCCTCAAAATGTCCCGGCTCTGACTCCTCGGGATACTGCTCGTTATTAACTCCTTGCAGTGGCAGCGACGGTTGAGCAAAGCACAGGCGGGCGGTAACGAGGCGACGAAGACGCGGCTGAAGGGGAGGCGTACGACGGCAGCACCGAGAGGAGGGAACAGGGTCTCGTCGGGCTCAACTCCACAGATCGACGGGTCTACAGGCGAGGAGAAGGCGGTACCGGCAGCGCGAGGAGGGATCTGTTGCGACTTCGTTCTGCGGCGTCAACAACGAGGAACAGCGGCGCGTCGAGCGAGGCAGGGAGGAAGGCGACAGCAGTGGCTGTTCGTGAAGAAGGGGACGGCTAAGATGGAGGCGTGACTTGGCGGTTGTGGCTCACTCCGCCGAGCTCGCCTTGGCTGGTCGGTGCCGCAGCGACGGTTGGCGCCGGTGGAGAGGAGGAAGAGAGAAAGAGCGGCAACAAGGGAGGCTGTGTGTGGTGGCGGTGGTTGTTTTGTGGTGGTCTCGGGTGGTTGTGATGGTGACCGGTGGTGGAGACGGCGGTACAAGAGGGAGGAGGAAGGAGATGGGATGGCGGTGTCGACAGTCGTTTTGTTTTTTTTTATTATTTTTTTCTTTTCTTTCTTTTCTTTTCTTTTTCTGATTTCTTATGTGCAGGAAAGGAACGAGTAGCTGGGTTTGTGTGTATTTGCAGGAAGAAGAAGAAAGGTGATGGTGGCGTACTAGCAAAACAGGAGAACACATGTTAAAAACATGCAAAGCACTGGTAAGGCACGGGTGAAGGACTAGCGATACAGGGAAGAGGCGGCTCACAGGCTGCATAATTGAGCTGCCTCAATTATGTAGCACTGTGCTGCATGTGAGGCGTGTCCTGTCCGGACCAAAAAATAACCAATATACCCCCTTATCTTTATTTCTGGTCCGTTAACTCGAGGATAAACCTGATTTTTCTGAAGATTCCTGGTCCCGAAAAATTCCAACTCGTCCCGGAAATTCCGCAAAAATATCTGGAGCATGGAACGAGACTCAGAATTGGAATCCGATGCTCGGTTTATCATAAAATAATTACCAAAAATTATTTTATATGGTAAATTACTGTACAAAGCATTTTACAGTCCCGGTAAAAATATAAATTTTTACCCGGGCTGTTACAGCTTTTCTTAATGGAAACTTGACCGAGGAGGTGTATATGACACAACCTGAAGGTTTTAATCCAACGATAGCAACAAAGTATGTAAGCTTCAAAGATCCATCTATGGGTTGAAGCAAGCCTCTAGGAGTTGGAACATCCGATTTGACGAGACAATCAAACAGTTTGGTTTCTCACAAAATCCGAATGAACCTTGTGTTTATCAAAAGGTCAGTGGGAATGCAATCGTTTTCCTTGTACTATATGTAGATGAAATATTACTCATAGGCAACGATGTCTCAATTCTTCAATCAGTCAAGATTTGGCTTTCGAAGAAATTCTCTATGAAAGACGTTGGAGAAGCAACTTATATATTTGGGATTAGGATCTATAGAGATAGATCGAAGAAGTTGCTTGGTCTTTCGCAGTCTACATACATAGACAAGATGCTAAAGAAGTTTAGCATGGATCTTTCCAAGAAAAGATTCATCCCAATGGTTCATGGGAAACACCTTTCTAAATCTATGTGTCCCAAAACACAAGAGGAAAGCGAACGCATGAGTAGGATACCATATGCTTCCGCCATAGGATCCATCATGTATGCTATGATATGTACTCGACCTGATGTTGCATTTGCACTAAGTGCCGCAAGTAGATTCCAATCCAATTATGGAGAGGAACATTGGGTGGCTGCAAAGAACATCCTAAAGTACTTGAGAAGAACTAAGGATGTGTTCTTGGTATATGGAGAAGGTGACTTACAGGTCAGTGGGTATACTGATGTCAGCTTCCAATCTGACAAGGATGATTGTAAGTCACAATCTAGGTTCATTTTTCTGTTAGGCGGAGGTGCAGTTTCTTGGAAAAGTTCCAAACAAGAAACAACTGCGGATTCAACGACCGAAGCAGAGTACATCGCCGCTTCTGAGGCAGCTAAAGAAGCAGTGTGGATCAAGAAGTTCATCACCGAACTTGGAGTGGTCACTAGCATTAACGATCCAATACCATTGTATTATGATAATAATGGAGCTATAGTGCAAGCAAAGGAACCACGGTCTCATCAAGGATCTAAGCATGTACTTAGGCGCTACCACCTTATTCGAGAGATAGTTGGTAGAAATGATGTGAAGGTAGAAAGAGCCCCCACGGATCACAATGTAGCTGATCCTCTCACTAAGGCACTAGCCCAAACCAAGTTTGAATACCATATAAATTCTATGGGAATTAAGCATATGAATGGTTGGCTCTAGTACAAGTGGGAGATTTTATTAGAAGTATGCCCTAGAGCTAGTTATCTTAGGGATTTAATCATGCAAATATTTACAGTTATATCAATAAAGGCATTTCTTTGTTACAAAGTGCATGTTATTTATACGTTGCTATAAAAATCTTAAACTGCGTAATAAAGTCCTTGGTATTAAATACATAGTGCAATAGAAATCATGAAGAGTTGATGATGTGAGATTCATATTGCATGCAAATATGTTTATACCTAAATTATCCCTAGTCATAGTATTAACAAGGAGGGACAATGTTAATACGGAGAGACTAGCACATGTTATACTTCTTGATATGATCAAGTAGTAATTTCTCACTAACTATGGACCTGGTGATGTTTAGAGTTAACATGTGGATGCTTACTTGAGAAGTAAGTTCATTGGAGACCTGCTATGAGATCATCATATGGATAATAATCTATGTCAATGAATGGATCTCATCACAACAGTAGGTGCAAGTATCTTTTGACTTGAGATCATCGAGGTATCTTAAGTAAGGATTAATATGTTTTGACTCCAAACCTTATTCTCCACCATAGAGCGTTTATAGCGTGGAGATTGGATATATTATGAATTACTTGAAGGTAGTTGAATGATCAATAGAGGATTCACTACTCCTGATTATTGGATGGAGGTTTATCTCACTTATTTTTAAGAATATCTTTATTCAGGAATCTCTGGCCAGAGTGGAATGTCTACATAAATGGGATTTAAGTAGATATTATGGAATAAAGAAATTTTAAGAATTTAAAATATCCAATGCATGATATGCAAGAGTTGACATATGTCCATACTCTAACTTGGATAAGGTAAAGTATAGTGAAAGGAGTAATTGCACTGTAACTGGTTATGGAAGGGTTGAGGTTAAAACCATTAACCTTCTAGCACTTGGGTAGTCTTGATATGTGACTAGACACCTCTCATGACTTATACTTAAGTGAATTTATTTAATGAGATTAAATAATAATATAAGGAGTTATATTATATTATCTTGTAAAGGATAATGATTCACTAAGTATTGCCAACGTGTTTAGAAGCCCATAAGGTCACACAGATAAGAGGTTATGGGGTCAAGGTGAAAATACAATTTAAAATAGCATTTGATGTTATTGGAGGAATCTATTAGATCAAGATCTAATTACGATATGTGGTTTTTCTTTGCAAAAGTTCATTCGTAGGGTTTTTGATTTAAGGAGGGAGATGTTGGATTTTGATCCAATATTAAATCAAAATAATAATAATATATAGACTTTTATATAATAGTCCATTATATATTAAATAATTATTTGTGTTTTGGTTCAATTAATTATTTAAGTAGTCAATTAAGATTTCTTATAACCTAATAGACTAGTGCATATAAATATATGTCTTATAGTATTGATGCACATATATAACACCTAACGCAGAGAATTGTTCTCTAGCCTCCTTCTCCTCCTAGAGCAAAAATCTCTAAATAGATCTTTAGGATCCTTGGCAATTGTAATACTCTTGTGAAGAGTTCTTTGCTCCTGCCTTGTGTGGATTATTTGTGGAGGTGATACTCAAGAGAGGATCACTGTGGTTTGCAACAACCAAATGACGAGTGATTAGAAGAGTTCTTTTCTGATTTGCTGTAATCTTCACTATTCAGATAAGTACTGAATACCCTGTATAACATATGTTCAATTGATGATCTTATGAAATCAATATGTATATATTTCGCTGCGCAATTAGATTGTTTACCGCCTTTGATTCCATCATCTCCTACTTCCGCTCCCTCTTTGCCCTCATTCCCTCTCCCGACACCTTCGCCTACAACACCCTCATCCGCGCCCACGCCGCCTCTGCTCCCTCCACCGCCCTCTCCTTCTTCTCCCTCCTCCGCCACTCCGCCTCCTATCCCGACCACTTCACTCTCCCTTTCGCCCTCAAGGCCGCCTCCCGTCTCCTCCCCTTCGACTCTCCTCACCTCCATTCCCTCGCCCTCAAACTTGGGTTGCATTCCCATGCTTACGTTTGCAATGCTCTGGTCAGCTTCTATGGGCGTTCCGGATCGGTCACCGATGCCTGGAAGGTGTTCGATGGAATGCCTGCGAGAGATGTTGTCTCCTGGTCTTCCATGATTTCGGTTTTGGTGGATAATGGGTTCCCAGGGGAAGGTTTGGATTTGTTCCGGGAGATGCAACTGTTTGCGGGTGTAGTAATGCCTGACGAGGTTATGATGTTGAGCGCGTTGTTTCCCGTGTTGCATTGTTAGGAGCGCTGGAATTGGGCTGGTGGGTCGATGCTTATATTTGTAGGACTAATTTGGAGGTCACTGTTTCGTTGGGTACAGCACTGGTTCAGATGTACTCGAGGTGTGGATC
This sequence comes from Turnera subulata, assembly GCA_028386065.3. NCBI lineage: Eukaryota > Viridiplantae > Streptophyta > Magnoliopsida > Malpighiales > Passifloraceae > Turnera > Turnera subulata. The sequence goes on along the minus strand of JAKUCV010000552.1, from coordinate 114,742 downwards.
ACTTGAGGATGCCAGGCGTGTGTTTGATGAAATGCCTGTCAAGTTGGTCTGCGATGATTAGCGGGCTTGCCATGCACGGTTGCAGCCGGGAAGCTCTGAGAATGTTTAATGAAATGAAGAGGGCGGGATTTCCACCAGATTGTGCAACGTTTAATGCTGTTTTGCTAGCTTGTTGTCATGGAGGTCTGGTTGACGATGGGTGGCGAATTTTTGAGAGCATTAGGAATGAATACGGTATGGAGCCGAAGCTTGGGCATTATGGCTGCATGGTTGATCTTCTTGGCCGTGCAGGGTTGCTTCACAAGGCTTTTGAGTTTGTGGAAAGAATGCCTTGCAGGCCAAATGCAGTTACATGGAGGACCTTGCTCAGAGCTTGTGTCAATCATAATGATCTAGAATTGGCAGAGAAAATAAAGGCAAAGATAAATGGCTTAGACCCTAGCCTAGATGGTGACTATGTCCTCCTCTCAAATGCTTATGCTGGAGTTGGTAAATTTGATAAGGAGGCAGAGATGAGAAGTTTTATGCAAGAAAAAAGAACTACCAAAAATCCTGGCTATAGTTTACTCGTTGTGGACCACGAGATTCATGAGTTTGTATCCGGAGATAAGTCTCACCCACAGTTAGAAGAAATTACGAAATTCTTGATTCATATAATTGACGGTCTTAAAGTGGAAGGCTATGCTCCGGATATGTCCAATGTGTTTCATGATATTGAGGAGGAGGAGGAGAAGGAGCAGAGTCTTAGCTATCACAGTGAAAAATTGGCGGTTGCTTTCGCTTCTTAAGCTTGAAGGCAGAAGGACAATAAGAGTCATTAAAAATCTTCGAACTTGTCATGATTGTCATTTCTTCATGAAGCATGTCTCAAGAAAGTTTGGCAGAGAAATTATTGTTTCCACCATTTCAAGGATGGTATATGTTCTTGCAAGGACTATTGGTAGCAGACTGTCTCCATGTCGGCCTCTTCTTTGTCCATGTTTGAAGTTGTTTGTGTAGCATGGTGGCCTGATCTTTAAATGCTCGTTGCATAGGAAGCTTCCAATCCTCTAAGTTATACCAATAAATCACAGACAAAGTTGTCTTTGTGACAGGTGACTCAGTAGTTGTAGTTTAGACAAATTGAAATGACAAGAGTTCGTATTTGTCCTTCTAATTGTGGAAAGGCTCTGCTTCTAAATACACCATAGGTAGAAGAAAGAAATCATGGATAAGGCAGTAATATGTGGCACCTAGAGCATTGTAATTAGTTTTACCTAAAGAATTGAGTTTGGCTATGGGCACAAAATGTTTGCGAAGAAGTTATGTAAAAGAGACATGAAATGCTGCATCAGAATTTATTTTTTTTTTGTTGTAAGAAAATCCCAGGGCTTTACCCTGGTTAAGATTAATTTTATGGTGTAACACTTTATCTTTTCATTTGATGCAATTTCATGTTCAAATCTATGTTTACTGGAGCTTGCTTTCTGCTATTTTATTACATTTCTTTTATTCTGACTTTTGTTGTTTGTTGATTGTATTCTTTCTTCCTGTGCGTCCAACTTCTGCGTTGTTTTAGTAGTGGTTTGGTCTACATGTTCCGTGGATATGCATTTACCACTGCAGGTGGTCTGCTACCGTGCTTCTCTCGCTCGCTTGTTGTAAAACATTTGCAGTCTTATGTCGCACCGATAATCTTTGATTTGTATAGTAGTGGGTCTGCAGTTGCCTTATTCTTTATGCAGTTTAAGAGTTACAGTTGGCTTTGCTAACTTCACATTTGCTTTGTCTACAGAGCTGATGGGCAGACATATTCAGTTTGTTGTGGGTGCTTTTCAGAGTTTCAAATCCTTCCTGTTGTCAGGAAACTCTAGGCTACTTAAGTGCTCAAGCTGGATGTTGGGAGTAAAAATAATGTAAGGTTATGAAAATTTGATAATTTTCGTGGCTTTCTTTTTGTTTCTACAACAGGTACCTTCTTCTGGAAAGAAAAACCCGCACTTGGTTTGGAGATGCAACTTTTCCAAGGATCCAGTTGTTTCTCTCCTGCATATGTAACAGATGCGAGCATGCTAAATCGAATTTAAGAGATGTCTGCTGCTTCTATTTTGTAAGCTTCATCAGTCTAGATTGAATGCAGTTAACTGCTGAGAGGAACTGATGCACTTTGCATCTTTTCATTAACTCCCAAGTTGTATATAGAAGTGTGTGTTTCTAGATACACCAGTCCCTCTATTATAATTGTGTTCTTCGATGGGAGTAGGACTTCAATGATCAATATTCTATAACCAATAAAGAGATAGCATGATTTCGAACTTGATCTTTATATATATATATATCAACAAAATTATGTGAACATTTCCTTTTGGAGGAACATTTGTAAAGTATATATATGGTATTGACTGTCACTGCCAAATTCTTTCTGGGCAGGATTTATGTGCAAAGTTTTTATACGCATATCTCTTTCTTTATTCTTTTTATTTCTTTTTTTTAATATTTTGGGATGAAAAATGATGAATAAGATATTTGTAACAAAAAAAGAATTGGTTGAGTGAGTAGATTATGATTTATAAGGCTTCCATTGACACTTTTTATGCATCTGTTTTACTCACTGTAACTGATGATTTGGCTTATAGAACGCTTTTGAAGATAAATTGCAGGGTAACAATAGTGCAGTGCCTTACAATCAGGTTAGCCTGATTATAGATGTGGCGGGTGCTGATGAACCAAATATGTCCATCATAATTGACTCAAGCTTGGAGATCCTAGCATTGTGTTTTAGCTTCTTTGCCTATGAGTTATGTAAGTTCTGTTTCATCCTCAATAGTGATATGATGCTACATTGTTATTCTAAGAACATAGGAGAGCTGTCTTCATCTTCATCCTTCACAATCAGTGTCAATAATAATTGTGACACCCTAATTGATCTGTGAATGTCAGACCCATCACATTAGCCCCCATGCAACAAAACGTCATGTAGGTTCATATGGACCCTTCTGCCTTTGGTGCTAAACCAAGGGAATATATGCAAACAACACTGTCAGAGACAGTATTTACTAGACACCATGGAAGATCTTTCGTATAGGATAAGATTTTTCTGGCAAGAGTCTGAAATTTAATGCCTTTGGCATCCAGTTTTACCTGCTTTTGTAAGTTTGAGTGCCAAAGATTAAAGCCTTTTTGTGTTTCATGCAAAATTTTGTGTCTGGCTGAATGCTGTATACTATTGTTGGGTTGTCTGGAACAAATTCAATTTCACTGAAACAGGAAAAGAACCGTATTCAGGCTGTCGTCTTAATGCTTATTGTAATTTTCGGGTAACTGGAAAATTATACTGCAGATTATTTAGTTAAGAGGGCACCACTGTTCAACTACTTCGGTTTCATTGAAATTTAGTTAGTGCCCATGTGCTACTGCAGCTTGCAGGGGGCATGGACAGACATCAATGAAGAAGGTTGCCCACAGTTGGTACTTAAACTGGTAGATCCAACCAGCCAGCCATAATGATGGATCAGCTCATACCCATAACGTTCTGGCCGATGTGCAGTCTGTTTTTGGCATTCAGGTCTGAGCCTTACAGACAATAGCCATGGGAGAGTAAATATGGTCTAGAGTTCATAATTTCAGTAGGCTCAAGACCCAGTTGTCCTGCTCTGAATAGGGAATTTTGAAGGCTGTTCATCTTTGTATAGGCTACAGGAATTAGCAGAACCCACCTGTACTTTTATCAGGCTCTTTAATTAGCTACCTTTTTTCCTAGAAATATTGAAACAGAGCCGAAGATCATGATTGGCAGATGCAGCATACACTATTGCCTGCAATCTATGAAGTTAAGGCAATTGCTGATGTCATTCATGTTTCAAGTGGTTCTTGCTTACACTGTAAATTAACTTTTTTTTCAAGTGGCAAAAATCTTGTTGTAGAAGCGAAAGTTACAAATTCCATCTGGTCTCTCGTCGACCAAGATCACAGATTACTACTTGTATACCGGCTAGCAGGGGTGTTCTGCTTGCTGCTTCCAACTTGGTCCCTCATATCAAACTTCTGTTCGCTCCTATACTTGTACAGATGTGCTGAATATAGGAAAGCACAGAAATTTATTACACTTAGAACTGTGAGCAGGCAGTAGAAATAATCAAATCTTCCAGTATTTATGTTCTGGGACAACCATGATTGCTGCCGTTTCTCTGGGTTTCCTGTTACTGATTTGATAATGCTGTTCAATATACTAGCAGTAAAGCAGCCTAAACCACCAGCAAGAGCGGCATAAGCAGAACCTATACTCTTCATCGCATCAGGGGCTTCCTCGTAGAGGAATTCAAGTAATCCAACTATAACAAAGACTTCTGCTATTCCAATCAGGCAGTACTGAATCAACAACCAGAATGCACTCAATCCTGGCATTGGAGTCAAGAAACTGATCTCATACCCATGATCTATAGCATAATTTCTTCGGTACCTCTCGAAAATTGCAGCAATTGCCACTGACAAGATTGAAACTGCCAGACCGATGCCAATCCTTTGAAGCTGAGAAGCACCATGGGGATGACCAGTAATGCGTCTGGATATTGGGACGAATGTTGAGTAATAGAGTGACAGTATAAGGAATATGCTGAGTCCAGGAAATACAGGCATGCATGTAACAGGAAGTTTGAGGCGACCCATGTGAGTGTTCATGGTATATGCCTGCTGTACTGAAAGGGTCAGAAATTCTGTTAGGATTAGATTGAGCAGTATTGTGCAGGCTGGTATGGGAACAAGTTTTATTAGTATCTTGACTTCCTCTACTTGAGTCACAGTGCAAAGCCTCCAAGGACTTGGCTCAGCACCATCTTCTTTCAATTGCAGAGCTGCCTTGTCCAGACATCTAGATGTGGAAAAGGAGTGGAAATGATAGGGTGAGAATGGTGATTTAAGCGGAGTGCAAACTTGTAAGACTTAAGGAGCTATCCTTGCCAACTGAGAAATAGAGCTAAAATATCATGGGAGAGCAAGTATACCTGAAATCATCTGTATGAGCTATCTTTCCACTACCCTTTATAACAGAATGTTTGCCAGGAACTTCGTAGAGGCCTATGAACTCACTGCTAGAGAAATCGGCATTCCTTTTCCGAAAGGCCGCAACCAGAACTTGTGCAACTCGTGTTAAAGGGCTGCCTCCAGGCAATCTATGCCTGTATAGAGGGGTACCAACAAAAAATAACATATTTGATATGCCCATAGCAATTGCCAAGGTACCAAATGCATATCCCCATCCAAGTTTGATTTGAATGTAGACAACCAAAGTGAAGGCCACAATTGCCCCAATAGTTACAGAAAGATAGAAGAAGTTGAAAAACCTATCCAAGTGAGTCTTATAGTTTTTACTTCTTTCATCAAACTGATCAGCTCCAAATGAAGAAACACAGGGCCTTATACCTGCAGCTCCAAATCCGGTCACATAAAGGACGGTGTAGAGGTATATCATTTGCCACGGTTTTGCAGGCTCACAACTACCCAAGAGCAGGGATAGCTGATCACACTCCTGGCTTGGGGTGAAAATATTCATTGTTGCGCTTAAGGTTATGCCTGTCAAGCCCTTTAGGAAGCAAATATCCAAAAAAAAAAAAAAAGGAAAAAGCATCAGTACAGCTTGTGTTGTTTTTCATTTTTTTGTTATATCTGTAAAATTTAACTATAGCAAAATTGGCTTGTAAGTGGAGATAAGTGAACATAAAGAGCTCCGAAAAGAAAGCTTTTGGTGATCAATCTGAAGATAGAAGACTTGTATTGGTAGTATGATACATAAGCAGAGATCTTACCGCAAGATAAATTGTAGTGAAAATTGCTATTGTCCAATATCTACCGAGATAAGCATCAGCGAGAAAACCACCTAGGACAGAGGATGCTTGTGATATGCCCAAAAAATTGTTCACTGCATTTGATGAACTAGAAAAGGGCCTATGCATAACATAGAACATAAAGGCCACCATGTTCACTGACAGACCAAAATAAGCCATCCTCTCTGTCATTTCATTCCCTATAAACACAAAAAAGATAGAAATGATCACGTTATTCTTTGGCCTAGTTGCCGCAAAGCAACAGATACATATTGTAGTCATGTTCTTACCCAGAGTTGCAGAGGAATCAAACCAATAGAAGTTCAGGTACAAACATTTAAGTACCGAGGATTTGCTTACCAAAGATGAAAAAAGCAGCAATCCATCCACCAGTCTTGGAGAGATCTGCGATAGGCTTGCCATGGATGTTAACAGGTGTAGTTCCTCCAGTATAGCCACGGCCAAAGGCCATGCGCCTGTTGTCAGACTCAACGAAGAATATTCCAAGCTTCTTGCTCTGGGTTGGATTTGATGTCTCATCATATGTTGCTGGTGTGTTTGGTAGTGACTTGATTTCACTGGTACCCATTGCTCAATTCCCTGAAAAAAGAAAAAAAAAAACACCAACAACTTCTGCTATGAGATAGCAAAAGAAAAAAAAAACTAGCTAAGGTCCTAAAATATATACATGCCAAAGGATTTTCTGAACTTTATATTGAGAACACACAAGATTACATGACAAATAACTTCCGAAGCAAAATATGTAAGAACCTATTATTCCCATAAATGAAAAGAATGCCATGCTTTTGTCAAAAACATAAAAAGGAAATGCCATGCAAAACATAAGAAGAGAGCTTTCAAACCTACCCTCTTGTAAGGTGACCTTTTAGTATAAAGTTTTCAATTAAGTACGCCCCTATATTTATATTCACTCGTGCACCAAGGAGCAGAATATCAATTCATCCATCAAAATAACTCCCAGGCTTATACCACTTGTGAGTGAGTGTGCAAAATTCTCTAGGGACAGTTAGCTAGCACGACTGCACTATTACTAATGAAAGTCCAAAAAAGAAATGCAATAACAATAAAGGAGGTTTGAGATCCAACCAATAACACACCAGGGCCCATTAGAAGAAACCAAATGGCAATAAATGGTACCACTACCCCAATAAGAAAAGAAGGAAAGGGTAGTTGCATTAATGCCCCCCTGTATGGTTGAGTAGTAGTAGTACAATGCCATTGATTGTTGATCCTGATCCATATCATTATTATAGCGGGAGCAATGCTAAACTGACCACTAGTAATTTGGTAATGTCACCCCAATTCCTCTCTCTCCCATGATGTCATAGCCATCAAAATCTAGAACTGTGGTCCAAATCTTGAAAAATTATGGATTAGTTACAGTCTGAAATTACGGGTACCTATCAATTTCTTTGATGCTTTAGACTTGAATGCTTTTCCGTAGATGGTCAGACCAAAATGATTTTAACATTTCAAGGGGATCATCAAGATCCAATGTGATGATGTGTTTTGTGGGTTTAATGTTATCACTCTACAGAAAAATAAGAGTCGGTGGGCGATGTGTACAAGGTTGTATTGGCGCTCGTTAAATTGACAGTCCCTAATTAAAGAATGATATATATCCGCGGCTACCTTAATGCCTTTTTTGTTTTTAAAAAAAAATTCCCCTAGATTCTAATGGTATATGTCCTGGCGTGATATAACAAGTTGTTAAGAGTAGGGTTTATTTTAATTTTGCGTGGGTTATGTTAGGAATATTTGAGTACAAGATTCATCTTTATGCCCTAGTAAGCATATGCGGCTATTGGGTTTCTTATTACAAAAGAAAAAAGAGGTGGTGTTGTGCTAATGCTCCTTACGTAGTATTGTCTTGTTGAGTTCCAACAGCATATACGTATTGTCTTATATATCGTCTTACATGTATTGTTGCCTTACGTATATCAGTATATGCACCTTAACTCTATAGGCTATAGCTATAGCTATAGGCTCTAGGCTCTTGCAACTCAAACATATGACTACGCATATAAACAAACTGTGTGAACACGTATTGTTTGCATAGTTTCTTTCATAAAAGAAAAAAAGAAATCACCACTTTCCACCACTTTCATTTAAGAAATGGAGGGCAAGTCCCTCTCTCATTGACCTTAACAAACTCATGAAAACTTGAAGAGTTAGAACCAAATCAAGCATTTGCATGGCAAATTTTGCAAGCATTGTTTTAAGCCAAAGAAACTTACACATATTTTTAGAGAAACTGTATAGAGAAAAGAACTGATTAAACTTATTCTTAATGAAATCCCACTGCAATTTCATTTCTCTTGTTAACCCAAAATCACGCTTCTGTTATTATAGGTGTCTGTAAACAGGGAACGATTAATTATAAAATGGGGAAGTAGTCTTTTTTAGGGGTGTAATCGAGCCGAGCCGAGTTGAATATAGGTAGGCTCGGCTCGAGCTCGAAAAAGAATTAGCTTCAAAGTATGGGCTCGAGCTTGAGCTCGATGGAGAATCAAAAAGCTTGAGCTCGGCTCGATTAGGCTCGTTTATATTAAATGCTTATTTAATTTGATAAGGCTCGACAAAATATGCTAGTTTGATAAGGCTCGATAATGCTCGCGAGCTTAGCGAGCCAAATACTGCTAAGCTCGAGCTCGGCTCGTTTGATGTAAAAGCTCGGCTCGAGTTCGATAATGTCGAGCCTAATACGAACTTGAACTGGCTCGACTCGTTTACACCCTTAGTTTTTTTTCCTGTTTCTGTACATGTTTACATCACAGAAAAAGAGAGAGAACCTAACATTGGTTTGTCAGGCTTGTTTAATTAGCCAGTAATACATAATCTCCTATCATGACTGCACTTAAATTGGGTTAAACACTTTTTTATACCTGGATTTCTCATTTTTCCCATTTCATATATCCCGGAGTTTCTTATCTCTGCACCCTGAATTTCAATTTTTGTCTCTTTTAGGGAGCCAAATACTGCTAAGCTCGAGCTTGGCTTGTTTGATATAAAAGCTCGACTCGAGTTCGATAATGTCGAGCCGAATACGAACTTGAACTGGCTTGACTCGTTTACACTCCTAATTTTTTTTCCTTTTCCTGTACATGTTTGCATTACAGAAAAAGAGAGAGAACATAATGTTGGTTTGTCAGGCTTGTTTAATTAGCCAGTAATACATAATCCCCTATCATAACTGCACTTAAATTGGGTTAAACACTTTTTTATGCCTGGATTTCTCATTTTGTCCATTTCATATATCCCGGAGTTTCTTGTCTTTGTATCCTGAATTTCAATTTTTGTCTCTTTTATACTTGAGGCAGCCTAGGTGATGATATGCTAATCTGCTTAGCTGGGTCAACTAGACACGTGTTGCGATTATATTGGCGGGTGGAAAATATTGTGGGACCCACCATTTTGAAAATTTGAAAAATAAGTTTTCTAAGGTGAACCTCATAATGCATCTAGCTTATCTACATAGAAAAACTGCAAGAGAGCATAATCTTTTATCTTAAATAATCTTTTAATTCCAGAACTGATCTTATATATTTTTATCGTATCTCGTAAAGTAGACCTAGAATTGTAAACTTGCACTACGTGTAATAGCAAAGTCATTGGAAAGATGGAGGCCAAAGAGTTCTTTAATGTACATGCTACATATTATATAAAACATAAAAGAGGACTTGGTTTGGCTGTAAAATACTCATTTACGTTATGAAGGACTTGCTTGGACCAAGTGCGGCAGATTATATTTGCCAAATTCCTCTTAAGTTACCGCTTACCAGAGGACCAACTCACTTGGAAGTCCAAAAGGGATGGCAGGCATTCGGTCAAGAGTGGGTATCACTTCCTTGTCGAACCCGGATAACACTAACTCCACATCACTAGGAAGTTGGTGGAAGGTTTGGTCTTTGCAAATACCTCCCAAAGTCCGAATGCTCTTATGGCGACTGAGCCATGATGCCCTAAACTAAGGACATTCTACTTCTTCGACAAATTCATGTTCAGCCAGTGCGCATGATGTGTAAGGTAGCAAATGAGACTAGTCTGCACTTTTTCAAAGAGAGCAACTGTACAGCCCAATTGTGGAGTGTGTCATCACTTAGGATGCCAACTTCCACTGCAACAATAGTAAGAGAATGGCTCCTTAATCTCAAAACATAGTTAGCAAGTGAGGTTTCTAGGTTAGCAATTATGACTACATAGGAAATTCGGAAAGCTAGGAACCGAAAAATGTTTTCAAATAGAGCTGTCACTCTTATGGTAATAGTAACTTTGCACTCTCATTGTTCCAAGGATACAACTGGGAAATTATAAAAGTTTTGGACCACCAAACTGTGCCCGCATCCGTAACAAGCAGTCAATGAAGGGGCACGTGAAATTCTCAGAACTTTTCTGTCCTCGAAAAGTCAAGAGTCATGTATACTAAGAATCTCAGGCGGGTGGGATACAATGACAATCACCGTGGGAAAAATATGAATAGAAAAAGACCACTTACTTCTCAAAGTGGTGTAGGAATTATCTGCAACGTGCAGTATCAAGTATGAGGGCTATCAATGTGTATGTGGAAAATATACCTAGCCATTGGAGTCCAATAGGGATGCATAGAATTATGTCAAAGTACGGTGTTGTCATGGATGTTTTCCTGCCTCGAAAACTTTCATGGAATGGAGTTAGACATGGCTTTGTGCGCTTTAAAAATAATGGATATGTCTTAGGTATTATTAAGAAACATAATGCAATTGTAACTGAGGAAGGAAGGCCGAAAGCGAATAGAGCAAGAAGTATGGCAGAGCCAAGGAAGGAGGATAGAAGGAAGAAGGATGTGGGTATCCCTAAGGTTGCTGATGAGAAGGGTATGGTCAGAGAAGATTGCTCTTTCTCTCAGGCTATTGGAGGTGGCACAAAGGCGGGTTTTTCTGGTGCAAGTGAGAAGAATGGAGCAATCTAGTTTGATAGAGTGAATATTGTCTTAATCCGAAGGGTGAGCATATGGATATAGTTGAAGGCCTGTGCTTTTGATATTCTAAGGAGTAACACAGTTACTTATGATCTCTGTTCTAGAATCAACTCTCTTATTGATTCTGTGGTGGACGTTAAAGCTTTGGGCAGCAACCATTTTCTTCTGGCTTTTGATTCGAGGGAGGATATGAGTACATGTCTGAAATCTGGATTGCTAAGTGACAGTGGAATTTTTGAATGGCTAAAGCCATGGGAAGAAGGGGATTGTGCAACAAATAGGTTATGTTGCGTTAATATATATGGTGCTCCTCCTCAAGCTTGCTGTGAGGAGGTTTTTAGCCAGGTTATCATTCGGTTTGGTAGTTTCATCAAACTGCATAACAGCCTGGAGGATAGCAACGATTTGGAGGTGGCTAAAGTCTTGGTCTCAACAACATATAAAGATTCTATCCAGAGATCGTATAAAGCGAAAATCAACAACCATGTCTATGACATTAGGGTGATTGATGTACAACCATCTAGTCCATTTGAATTGCGGTGCTCCTTTGGTGTCAATGCTCGTAACAATAGAGGAGGTCCTGGTGATGCTCCACAGAATGGCATTAATGGCAGGTCCGGGGGAAGGCGAAGTGAACCGGTAAGTGATAGGGATGATAACAACTCTCCTGATTCGTTTGGTATCAGAGACACAATAAAAAACCTTGGAAAGGGCAAACAGGTTATGATAAGTGAGGCAGTTGTAGATAAGCGCAGTAAAGTGCAGCTGTCTTTTGGGGTTCTAATGGACGTAGAGGATGTAGATAATAATATCTGGGGGAATTCGTTTAATTCCAGTTCAAATTTTCAATAGTCATCTTATCCTATTTTGAATGAAAGGAGTGAGACGGTTGTAGAGGCATCGGTGTCCAATACATGTAAAAGCAGGTCTGCTGGACCTTTAATTCTCTTTGCAAACAGCCCAAAACTAGCCCAATGCCTATCAAAGTCTTGGGCCGAATTGCATCCAGGGAAAGCCCTTATAATCCACGATCCGTGGATGACGAATCTGGAAGCAGCTTTCACTGTCTAAATAGAGATTGCAATACGGTGGCGTTTGAAGAAATTCGTGAAGGGAGAGACTTAAAAGCAATTGAGCGAAGATTGAGATGGATTATTGACAGGGTAAAGCTGAATAGGAGGTATCGGTTGAAACCCGTTAAGAACATCATTGGGGACGGTAGCATCAGTTCTATTCAAATGGGTGACAGTTCAACCCAGGATGCAGACATTGAAGCAAGAAACAGTAGGGTGAGGCGCAATGCTGATAGCAGTTCTCCTGCCTCTTTCAATTCGCATGAGGTAAGTAAGAGCATTAATGTTGGATTAGAGTTAGGATTGGGCATGGGGAAGAATGTTATTGAATTAGAAAAGGTTGTTGGGGGTTTTCTTGATAAAGATAGTGAGGCGTGGGTGGAGTCCAGGGCTGAAAAGTGAATAGTTAGTGCTAGTGTTGTGGTCGTTGGGTGTGCTTTAAGTTTTGCTATATTTAGTTTGGTGTCTTGGAATATCAGGGGTGTGGGTAGTTCTCAAAAGCAGCGTCAAATACGACATTTGGTGTCATCAACTTCGGAAGTTTTTGTTTTACTTTGAGAAACTAAATATAATGGGTGAAACTATGCAGATTATGCGAAGGTGTGGGGAGAGGATTTTTTGATCTTGTTAAAGTAAAAGTTGTTGGCAACTCAAGGGGTCTTTCAATCTTGTGGGATGATGTGGTTTTGAAATGTGAAAGGAGATTGCATGGTCGCAGTTGGATTATTATTACTGATGTGGTGTTTGGTCAATGTAGAATTGCGATATGTAGAGTTTATGGACCAGCAGATGTGGATGATAGAATTGCATTATGGCATGATCTTTTGGAACATATGCAAGGATCTTGATTGCCTTGGTTATTTGTAGGTGATTTCAACTAGACTATATCCCCTGAAGAGAGGTTAAGTGGAAGAGTGTGTGTAAGGGGTGCAAGGGCTCTTGCAGATTTTTTGTCGGCTATGGAACTATGTGAGATTGATCTTCAGGGTAGAAGATTTAAATAGGGAATAATTAGGTTGCTAGCAAGATTGACAGGGTTTTTCTGGATTCGGAATCGTTATCTTTATTTTCTTCTATTAATCTCAAGGCTGGAAGTAAGAGGGATTCAGATCACTGCCCTTTAATCTTGGCGCAAGAGGCAATTAATTGGGGTGCTAGGCCCTTTAAATTTCTAAGCTGCTGGCTTCTACATCCGGAGTTTGATGAAGTACTAGAGGAGATATGGTATGAGGCTTGTCTTAAATACCCTGGGAATTTCAGTTTGATTAAAAAATTAGGAATGGCAGATAGTAAACGATTTTTTTGGACATGGCAGATTGCCTAAAGGAATTAATCAGGCTTTTATTACTCTGATTCCCAAGAAGTCTGAACCAGTGGGCTTTGAAGACTATCGTCCTATCAGCTTTGTATATGGGATTTACAAGATAATTGCCAAGCTGCTTACCAAGAGACTAAAGGTTGTAATTAATGAACTAGTGAGTGATAAGCAATTTGCATTTATTGGAGGAAGGTATATTCTAGACTGTGTTTTTATGGGTGCAGAAGTTATTCATCATGTTAAAAAATCAGGCATCAAGCTAGTGATGTGGAAAATTGATTTTAAAAAGGCGTACGATTTGGTGTCTTGGGAGTTTTTAGTGGAAATGCTGAAAGTTATGGGTTTTGGTGGAAGATGGGGGATGTGGATTCGATCATGTGTGACTAATGCTAAGATTCAGGTCCTTATCAATTGATCTCCTACTGAAGAGTCCACTGCCTGTCGCGGTCTAAAACAAGGAGACCCTTTGTCTCCACTTCTCTTTAATATTGTAGTTGAGGTTCTTGTTGCATTGATTATACAGGTTGTGGATAAAGGAATTGTCAAGGAGTTGCACTTCGGAAGCTCTTTTGTTTCAATGATGCAATTTGCCGATGATACTGTTTTTTTTTTGCCCCTGATGATATGGCTTCCCTGCTAAACCTGAAATGATGTCTGAGGTGTTTTGAAGCTTGCTGAGTTTTGCAAATCAATTTTCACAAAAGTAGTGTGATAGGGATCAACTTGTGAGAGAGTCGATCTAATGAACTAGCTCGAATGCTGTTGAGCCAAGTGGAGACATTCCCAATCATTTACCTTGGTTTGCCTCTTGGAGCTAACATTCGAAATTTAAAGTCTTAGGAATCGATCTCGGATCGAATCCGATCTAGGCTTACTTCTTGGAAAGGCAAGTTTCTATCTTTGGGAAGGAGAGTGACTCTTATTAAAGTCGTGCTAAGTAATCTGTCTATTTACTATTTATCTATGTTCCTTATTCCCATTGGGGTTGCTAAGAAAATAGTAAGTTTACAAAGAAGATTCTTGTAGAGTGGGAGAAGTGAAAAATAAAAAATATGTTTGGTTGCTTGGGATTGAATTGCTTAACCAAAATCAGTGGGTGGTGTGGGAATAGAATCATTGCTAATGAAAAATAGGTGTTTGTTGTTCAAGTGGATGTGGAAATACATCACTGAAGAGCCGGATTCTACCTTTAAACCATGAAGATTTAGATCATTAGGCTGAATTATAGTGTGCCTGCAGCTAGTTCTTGGCCTCAATTTAATATGGGTAATGCTTCTGGTAATTAGAAAAGCATTGTGAGATCAAAGGAGTCCGAGAGCAATACTGGATCAAAACTTTGCAATTTAGTAAATATGGTGCTTGGGAATGGTTCTAAGTGCAGCTTTTGGCGTGACGTCTGGCTTGATTGTGGTTCTTTGAGTTCAGTTTTCCCTAGAATTTTTTCTGTTTCTTTGGATTAGGAAGCCTGTGTTGGTGATGTTATCCATGTTGTTGAAGGCTAGTGGGTTTGGGTGCCTTGTTGGAGGAGGCAGCTGTTTGTGTGAGAGGAGGCTGAGGTTAACTATCGTCAAGTGATCCTGAGGAACATTAATCGTATTGAGCATAAGGAGGATGTGTGGGTTCGGAAGGGGAGTAAGGATGATGTCTATTCAGTTGAATCAGGATATATGTCTTTGTTCTCACCCAATCCCAAGAATGCTATGAAGTCTAGTGTGTAGTTGAACCTTGCTCCTCCAAATGTTGAATGCTTCTTTTGGATGGCATTCACAATGGACTTGCCACTAGATATAATTTCTTGTGCTGTAGTATTATTTATGAGGATAATGCTGGTTGTGCTTTCTGTAAAGTGGAGGTTGAAAGCAGCAAACATTTGTTTCTTTACTACCGTTATGTTTGGGCTATTTAGTCTGAAATATGCAAATGGTGGGGCATTTGTTGGTGCATTCCGGCCTCTCTGGAGGATTTGTTTGAAAGTTGATTTGGATTGGCTAGGTCTTACAAGACCCGATCATCCTAGATGACTATATGCTATGCAATTTTGTAGAGCATTTGGATTGTGAGGAACAAGTTTATCTTTGAGGATCAAGTTGTGGATTGGGGTAAAATTTTTGAACTAATTTTGTTATGATCCATTTCCTGGATTAAAACAAGGCACCCTGGCTTTCCCTAAAACTTAGCTAATGTGATTTTGTGTGTGGATAGCATCAAAGAGTGGTATGGTACTAATTGTAAGGTGCTATTAGTATAGTTTTAGATGTGAGTAATTTTGCCCGGTTTCAGTGCTGGTATGTCATCTATGTGATGGCCTGCCTTTCTTCTTGTATTCTTTCCAACTTGATTCTGTTAATAAAATCTTTGTCTTATAAAAAAAACACTGATGTTGGTTGCAAGACATAAGGGAGTGGGCTTGGTATGATATCATACAATCATCAGGGTTATGTTGTGTTTTGTGGTTACCAACATGTACGAGGTTGTCTTGACCCTCTATGTGGTGAAGCACTTGCTGGACGAGAGGATTAAACAGGCGATTGCTTGAGACATCTAAGCTATCCATTAGGAGACAGACTACCAAGTACTCATCCATGTCATACACTTGCAAGCAATCCTAAACAATCAAGCCAGGTTCATTATTAATTTTTTATCTCTGTTTGATGATTCTGTTTCTATGTTTATCTATGTTTGGTATGGTACTGATTGTAAGGTGCTATTAGTATAGTTTTAGATGTCAGTAATTTTGTCTGCTTTCAGTGTTGGTATGTCATCTATGCGATGGCCTGCCTTTCTTCTTGTATTCTTTCCAACTTGATTCTGTTAATAAATCTTTGTCTTATTAAAAAAACACTAATATTGCCTGCAAGACATAAGGGAGTGGGCTTGGTGTGATATCATGCAATCATCAAAGTTATGTTGTGTTTTGTGGTTACCAACATGTACGAGGTTGTCTTGACCCTCTATGTGATGAAGCACTTGCTGGACGAGAGGATTAAACAAGCGATTGCTCGAGACATCTGAGCTATCCATTGGGAGACGGACTACCAAGTACTCATCCATGTCATACACTCGCAAGCAATCCTAAACAATCAAGCGAGGTTCATTATTAATGATATTATTAGATTTTTATCTATGTTTGATGATTTTGTTTCTATGTTTATTAAGCGGACCATGAATAAGGTGGCACACCTATTAGCACATGAAGGCTCCCGCATTCCTAATGCTTGTGTATGGGAAGAAGAAACAATACCGTGTACTTAAAGTGTTGTAATGCTTGAAGCTTCAGATTAATGCAAAATGCATGATTTCTCAGAAAAAATACTCATTTACACCCTTGTCAACCCAGGTTCGAACCCATGCTCCTTCTTTTCTTTGTTTTTCCCCCCTTGGAATTTCGTCCTAATTTGGCTATTAACTATGTGGCTAAATGACTTCACACTTGTATTACATGGCTAGATCTCCAAATACCAACACTTCCTTTGACACCTCTCTTTATACCATGTCAACTGTTTTTCTTCTTTTTCTTATGTTTTTTTTATTCAGTCCTGATAGATAATACTAGCATCAAGCAGCTTCAGAACCTCCCTTTTGACCACGTCTTTCTTTTTCTCGTTCAATCTTCCTTGATGCTTAATAGTTGCATGCAATCATCTTCCAAAAGAATACAATGCATGCAAAATGAAGGATATATACCTTTGAGATCTTCATTTGTGTAACCAATGGTTCTGTTGCGCATTCTCAATTCATCTAGTAACTGATCTTCTTCCATCTTATTTAGTTCTGCATTGATGATCACCAGATAAGTTGAATTTGCTCCAAAATAAACATATTTCACCTTTAATAGTAATGGCTTCGTTCGACTTGTGGAGCTGATCTTACATCTAAGCATGGAAAATCATTTTGACGAATGAGCTTTCTAAAGAGTTGGATGAGTCACACAAACTCGGTTATAGAAGGTGATCAAAGCTCAGTTACACAGGGAATAGTCAGGAGGGATCTATATAAATCGCACCAAATTAGTGAAATTTACTTTATCCTAGTCATGGGAAGAAGGCTTTGTCTAGCAATAGCGGGAGGAATGCTCAAAAGTTCAATCACAGCACGAAGGTGCATTGGTGGAGATGGTAGAACCCTGGAAATAATCAATGTTTTTGGATCCTAGGAAGTCTTGAAACAAACATGTGTAGCAAAGGGTAGATGCCTTTTAGATGAGCCTGAGTAGTTGGGAGAAAGACCCTTTTTCAAGCCAGTACTAGTTGTCCAAGGAGAAATGCTAGCAATAGGACCCTTTTAGCCCAGCTTAACTAGGCTGATGGGGATAGCTATCGCATAAATTTCTCTTGGGACAACTAGAATCTTCCCAAATGTCTAGTGACAGACATTTTTGGTCCCTTCTTTTTTCTTCTCTCCTGAAAAGAATCACTTTTATCGATCACAAGCGTTCGGCCAGAAAGGAGACATTTTTGTGATTGTTTCCCCCACTTGTATTGAGTAAGTTCAAATCAGTACACCAAGACAAGAATCAAATAAGAAATCTAAAAGAGAAACTGAGAGGAACAAACAACAATCACAAAAAAGAAACCTTTAACTCGCAAAATATTGTACAAAAATCGTTATCGAACTAAAAATGATGAGCCAGAAAAGTTAAGAACAGAATGTAAATAAGAGGAACACAGATAATTTATAGTGATTTTCCACAAGGAGTACGTCCACTTCATAAAGGTTCCGTTTTATAATTTCTAACTTTTCACTAATATTTTTTGCCGAAATTTTCTTTGGTGCTATGCAACAATAATATTTTCCATATAATAAAATTAATTTAATTGTTAAAGGTCTGGTTAAAATTTGACTTTTTGTCAACAAAAAAAAATTAACTTTTTGAAACGGGCTTTCTTTTTCGTGTTTGAAAGCGCTGAGGATCCTTTCTTTTCCAATCTATCTAATTTAACAAATTTTGATGTGACAAATGTGATTTTCACCGTATAATATATGAATTGCTCAGTTTCTCAATATCCAAGTCTTAAATATGATTTGAGCAAAACCGATCTTAAATATGATGTTGCCAAAGAAAATGTTGTAGATTTTCTCTAAAAGATTATTTAATTTCTCCGAAGATTTCTGTACAAAGGAGACAAAATGCCTGTTCACATGTGTTAAAACAGCATGTCGTTTATATTGTTTGCTCATGGGGATAATTAAGGCGCAAACCAGTCACTAGAAGCCCGACCATTGAACATAGGAATCTACGACATCACTTCTATTTAACAAAATCAAATTAAGCCCCTCACAAATTAGGCTAGCTTTTCTCCCCTTCTTTTTCTTTGTTTCGGGCAAATAATTGAAATGTTAATGGGAAGGAAACCAACAAAAAGAAAAAAAAACATGTTATAAGTAAATTATGGTGAATGTCATTGTTACCATCCAGTAAAACTCATTTTTACTATACCCGAATTTACTCCCGGTAAATACTTTACCCATACACCAAACTTCTACTTGGAATTATCTCTTTGGCTAATTATCCTCCATAATTCCATTTGTCCTAATCCTAATATCATCTTCCTTTACCTAACATCCCTTTCATTTTATCCTTTTAAATTAATCATACTTATTTGTTTATATCCTCCCATTTCCAATTATAAATACCCCTTCATTCCTTCACTTTCATACACTTACAACCCACCATAAACTTCACTCTCTTCTCATTCTATACACTTCTCTTCCAATCTCCCTCCATCTAAATTTATTATTCTCTTCTACATATTATTCTCAAAAGTGTATTATTATTACCAAAGTTGTATTACTACCATCAAGGTTGTATTATTACCTTGATCAAGCTTGTATTATTCCATCAAGAAGTAAATTCCATCCCCCAATTTTATAACAGGTTATCAGCACGAGTCTCTACTCTATTAAGGTATTTATTTCTAAAATTTTTCTTATTACTACTTTCATCCTTTCTATATATGTTATATATTCTTTATTACTATGCTATTATTATTGCTGAAAGATTTATCGAGTAAGCGTATATATATTATATACTCTTTATTATTATGCCATTATTATTGCTGAAAGATTTATCGAGTAAGCGTATATATTATATATTCTTTATTATATGCTATTAATATTGCTGAAAGATTTATCGAGTAAGCGTATATATGTATTACATATTCTTTAGTGGTATTTTATTAATATTGCTGAAAGATTTATCGAGTAAGCATATATTTATTATTTATTCCATATTATTATTGTTCTACTACGTTTTACTACTCGTTTTATATCTTTTGATATTATTTCATTATTGTTATCATGGTCAATATTTCAAAACTTGAATTTGGGGCCTTGACATTTCCAGAAGAAATTTCTCATGAGCACTAGATGCTGAAATGTCTTTAAATATTAATGGTATAAGAGACACTATAAAAGAAGAAAATCTCTACTTTTCATACATCAAATGTGCTCCTACAATAGCAATATCATGAAGAAGGCTTCAAGAAATTTTTTGGATTTAATTTCATGCCTCCTTGTGGCTAAACAAAATAATAAACTATTATTGAAAAAGCATAAATCCCATCTAATTGGCTCTGCTCCATTCCCTGAAGTGAATGTGACCATATAATCATAATCTTGGTTTGGCCGTTTAAACAGGCCATTGGTCAACATGCCGTATAGCAAGCCATTTGGTAGAATTTTACTAAATATCCCCGAAGGATAAATTTATTATTATTAAAACTAACTTTGGTCAAAATGATGACCATGATATTAACTTTCAGATATATTCATTTCTGGATATTGTTATTTATCTTGCTTACCCTGAAGGTGCAAGCGAATATATATTTTAAGATAAAAGTATAAAATTAAATTTATTTTATGTTCTGTTTTATCATGTTATTATGTGTTATATTCTATTTCATTTTATTTATTTTATATTTTATTTTTACTTATATTTATTTTATAGTATGTTATAACCGTTAAATTTTTAATGTGAACATGAAACTACAGTTTCTATAATAGTGACTTTGGCATTTGTCCTGGAGACAATGCAATAACGCATCTCGCATTTAATAAACGGAAATTATTTATAAGTAGCATATGATAGCACAATCTAAAAAAAAATGAATGAAAAGAAGATTAATATGCTCTGGAAGAGCACAAGTTTCACTAGAAGAGCATATATTTATGCTCCGAAAAAGCACAAGTTTTACTATAGATTAATATGCTCCAGAAGAGCAAATGTTTATGCTCTGGAAGAGCATGAATTTTATCATACTCCTGAAGAGCAAAAATTTTTCATACTTATAATAATAAAAGGATATTTTATTCAAGTCTCAAAGGAATTTATTAATATTCAAATGGATATTTCGTTGAGACAATAAGTGAAAGAGATGTTTGAATATCTCTATATTATAAACGCTACTGTTGTGGGTAACAAACAATTCGTAGAAAGATTACCTACATTATCTTTTAGATTGTACTATACAAAATCTAAGTCGGTGAAAGTTATCATATCCAGCCTGACGCTGGCACATAGCAGCCTGAAGCTGGCAAATAATTTTTCTTAAATTATTAAAGTACATAGTTTGCACAGCCTGAAGCTGGCACCAACTCGAAGTTGGTTCATGGATTTCTTGTTTGGCATGACTGGTTGGACCATCCCGGATCAATAATGATGCGTATAGTTATTGAAAATTTATTTGGCCATTCATTGAAAAACTAGAAGTTTTTACAATCATTGAATTTCCATATGTTTGCTTGCTGCGGAGGAAAATTAATTATTCGGCTTTCCTATGATGAGGTTGGCCTAGAATCACCAGCAAGTTTGGAAATAATTCAGGGATATGTACGCGGACTAATAAATCTGCCATATTGACCATCTAGGTAATTTTATGGTTTTGACCGATGCATCGACTAGATGGTTTATTGTATGCTTATTAGACGCAATTTGGCATTTTGCGCGCTTATTTTTATAATTAAGTCAATTACGGGTACACATCCCTAATTATTTTATAAGACTATATGTTTTGATAATACTGGTGTATTCCTTCAATGGTTAATGTATATCATTGGAAATATTGGTTGAACATCCTGTAGCTTATGTTCATACCCAAAACGATCTGGGTGAATCGTTTATTGAATATTTCTAATTGATTGCAAGACCATTGCTAATGAGAAATTACTACTTGGGAACATGCTATATACATGCAGCAACACTTGTACGCATCAGGCCAACAAGTTATCATAAGATCTCCCCATTTAATTGGTTCATGGTCACGAACCTAATATCTCCCATCTTATGCACCAATTGCTCTACCATAGGGAACTAAAGTGGGTGCTCAAAGAAGATTAGGAATATAAGTTGGCTATGAATCTCCATAAGTTATAAAATAATTGAAACAATCAACTAGAGATTTATTTACAGTAAAATTTGTTTATTGTCAATTTGATGAAAGCGTTTATCCAACATCAGGGGGAGAAAATGAGCAGCTGGATTAAGAGATTACTGAAATGCTATATCAATATCCAGTTTTGATCCTCGAACAAATTAGTATGAACCTGAAGTTCAAAAGAAGATTCATTTGCAAAAAAAAAATTAGTAAATCAATTGCCAGACATATTTATTGATTTAAATAGAGTGACCAAATCTTATATACCAGCTGCAAATGCTCCTATTCAAATTGATGTTTCTAAAGAACAATTAAAGAATGCAAATGAATCTAGAGTACGCCAGAAGCGTGGAATACCACTAAGTTCCAAAGATAAAAATTCTCGATAGAGAAAAAGGAGCAAAGATACAAGATGGCCTCAACAAGAAAATAAGACCTCCAATAGAGGTTCAAATTGAAAATCCTTAAGAAGAGGAAAATTCTCCAGAAGAGGTCTCTGACACAATTGATAAAGTTCCAGAAGTAACTCAGGTACCTGAAATAAATGAAAATAAAGAGATATCGATCAATTATACTGTGTCAGGAACAAGATGGAACCGACGTGAAATAACCGTCGACGAAATTTTTGCACATAATATAGCACTAAATATTTTGAAAAAATGAGGATCATAAACCTACAACTATTGATGAGTGTAGGCACAGAAATGATTGGCCAATTTGGAGAGACGCAATTAAGGCTGTGTTAGACTCGCTTGTGAAGCGAGAAGTTTTTCGGACCTATAGTCCGTACACCTGGTGGTGTAAAATCGGTCGATTATAAATGGGTATTTGTGCAAAAAGAAAATTTAATAGTGAGACATAAAAGCACGACTTGTCGCACAATATTTTACCCAACGACGTGGTAGTGATTATAAGAAGACATACTCCCCTGTGGTGAATGCAATTACTTTTTCAGTGTTTGATAAGTCTGACAATACATGAAAAGATAGAAATGCATCTAGTGGATGCTGTTACAGCCTATTTATATGGATTCATAAGTCATGACATATATAAGAGAATCCTTGAAGGATTCACGTTGCCTGAAGCAACTAGTTCCCGGGATATATATATTCAATTAAACTAAAGTGATCTTTACATGGTTTGAGCCAATGTGGATATGTGTAGTATAATTATTCTTGCATATATGCTCTATGTGTTTTATTTAATCAGTGGGTCAATCATATTTTTGATCCTTGTGTTTATCCCTTTGGGCATTTTTCATCCTTGTGTTACAAAATAGACATTTTTCATCCCTGTGTTGATTTTTCAGGACATTTTCCATTTTTTTCCGATTTTTGGAAAAGAAAATGCTGATGTGTCAATTAAAAAACTAATACATTAGCTATGTGGGCCCAAATTTAACTTGAAAACACCCAGCCTAAAACCCACAGGCAAAAACGGGTTGGATGGTGTGATTTGAGTTGCGTATTTCTAGTTTAATGTGGGCCCAAATAGCTGACATGACAGTTTTTAATTGACATGTCAGCATTTTCTTTTTGGAAAATCTGAAAAAAATGAAAAATGTCCCAGAAAATCAACACAGGGATGAAAAATATCCATTTTGTAACACGGGGATGAAAAATGTCCAAATGGATAAACACAAGGATAAAAAATATGATTGACCCTTTAATCAGTATATGTGTGAATTTATTATTATTGTTGTTTATTTTTATGATTTAGATCTATATGTGAAGTTTTCGTTATTTTTGTGATCTGAATACTACTGGAACTCCTGAAGAGGTTTCCAAATCCGTGCTATATTTAAGAAAAAAGTTTGAGATAAAATTTTTTGAAAAGATAAGATTAATTGATTGGTCCTGAAGTACTACATCGCACTGCAATTTATCTTGCTAGTAACATAAAGCCTGAAGCTTTTGCAATAAATTTATTTGCAAAATATAATTTTGCTCTAACGTATTTATATTGGAATATAATATATAAATACATATTCTATTATCTTGGTATATGGAATTATTTTAACCTTGTGAGGCCAAGGTGCATCTAGTTGGTTTTGCAGATCTAGGTCTTTTATTTGATCCACATAAAGCACAGGCAGATACATCAAGTATCATTGTGATCAGAAAATAAAGTATCGTTGTTGCCTCTTCAAATAATGGAGAAATTGTGTTCATACATGAATTTAGCCGAGAATATGCTTGGCTAAGATCGATGATGCAGCATAGTCAAGATTCATATGGATTAGTTAGCGAGGAAGATGTTCCGACAACGATTTATGAAGATAATGCTAGCTGCATTGCCCAATTGAAGGAAGGATACTTCAAGAATCATTCAAGTGACATCTGGCAGATTTATTTACAAAATCAGTTCCTACTACAACTTTTGAAGAATTGATGAAGAGGATTGGTTTATGGAGGATTCGAGATATCAAGGGATGCCAAAATCATGGGGAGTAGAATACGCACTGCACTCTTTTTTCCTTCACCAAGTTTTTGTCCCACTGAGTTTTTCTTGGTAAGGTTTTTAACGAGGCAGTACTGTTAGTAATATGCCCAAAAGCCAATCAATGGATAATTGTAGTCATGTATATACATTGAGGTTATTCCAATAAATATGATTATGAAATAATCGCTTGCACATATTTATAACCCTAGAATATTTTGTATTCTTAAATGTCCCTAGTCGATTATTATTATGGATGGGTTGTAATAATAAATTAAGACTAGCGTATGTTAAGAATTGTATGAGATACAAATTCTACATACGGGTACAAGTTAGAGAACTTGTGGACTGGACCGACCCACATAAGAACGCTACATGGAACGTTATATGTTTGTCGATAGCGGTTCTTATATGTATTGTCCTTAGACCTGAGATCATCAAGGTTCCCAACATATGAGTCGTATACTTTGATATTACTCTTGGCTATTTCGTAAATGAGTAGACTTAGTGTAATCATTGGGTATATGATAAATGTGTAGTGGGTTTTGTATGATCCAGAGGGGATTCGTCTAACCCATATAACGGGTTTATTATCGGATGGCTTCTTGATAGAGTTGAACCGGAAATGCATGGCCATGCTCGGATTATAATATGGTGATATCATAGGTATCCGTTTTACGCGGTTAACTCGAGGATCAAGAAACCGAGATTGAACATATGCGAGATTGACGTATTCCATGTCTCGTGTTTAATCTTGATAATGGGACGAAAGGACGATGACATGTTCCGAGGCATATAGAATCAGTACCGATCTTGTCGTTCGGGGTAGCAATGATCTGTTGCTAGACGCCGCTCTTTGCTAATAATTGTAAAATGAGATTTTACAATTATTGCCGAACGTTACAAGTGCCTACAGGGTCACACACATAGAACCGTTGATTCGAGCAGGTGGTTGAACCATGGTTGGACCGTGGTTGAACCGGTTTGTGGTTGGACCAGGGTCGATTTTGGGCTGATTTGGTTCACTAATTGTCAGAATTATTGAGCCAAACCTGGTGCCAAGTGATGTGTAATCCCATTAGCACTAGTGGAGACATGATTGGATAAAAAGGCTAATCATGATGGCCAAGTGTGTTGGCCACTGTCTAACACTTTTGTGAGTGGGATTAGTGGGTGTGAATAATCTGATTAGGGTGTGCTCATTTTGCTATGCCATCAGATTTTTCAGACTTGAAAGTGAGAGGTTTCAGTTTTGAAAAACACACACCATCACCCTTTCCTTCTTTGAGAAAGAAAGAAGAAAACAAAACCACAAGATTAAGCTCCCGGAAATCCGTAGCTAGCACCACGGTTCGGGAGTGCTCTGGGGTTGGAGATCGTGAGACGATTCCGGCCTGTGGTTGACGGTTCGTGTGGATACCGTAGAGGAGCAGGATATCCTTCTTGCTCTAGCTGATTCGGTTCTTCAGTTAGGTGAAAGATCCTAACCGTTTCAGGTATGTTCATTTTGTTGTTCGATTTAGTTGCTTCACTTGGATCCTCCAAGATTTCCGGGTTTTTTTCGCTGCACTTGATTGTCAAGTTTGCATGCCCGGATACTTACAAGTACTTCTTAAGCGTATTCTATCTAAGGTGCAATGATATTCAAGGGGGAGTGTTATAAATAAATTATGGTGAATGTCATTGTTACCATCCAGTAAAACTCATTTTTATCATACCCGAATTTACACCCGGTAAATACTTTACCCATACACCAAACTTCTACTTGGAATTATCTCTTTGGCTAATTATCCTCCATAATTCTATTTGTCCTAATCCTAATATCATCTTCCTTTACCTAACATCCCTTTGATTTTATCCTTTTAAATTAATCATACTTATTTGTTTATATCTTCCCATTTCCAACTATAAATACCCCTTCATTCCTTCACTTTCGTACACTTACAACCCACCATAAACTTCACTCTCTCCTCATTCTATACACTTCTCTTCCAATCTCCCTCCATCTAAATTTATTATTCTCTTCTACATATTATTATCAAAAGTGTATTATTATTATCAAAATTATATTACTACCATCAAGGTTGTATTATTACCTTGATCAAGCTTGTATTATTTCATCAAGAAGTGAATTTCATCCCCCAATTTTATAACAAAGCGAGCACACTTGTTATAAAGTTCAACTTATCCGCTTCTTTTTGGTGATTTTTGTGCTGCTATTTTGGATGTGTTTTTGCCAGCAAGGAAGAAGTCGAAAATGGAGGGGCGCAATTGCTTTGGTACATCTGCGACTCTTTTTTGGGTATATTTCAGTCTACAAGATAACAAGAACGTGATCAGTCAAGGTAGGATAGATTAAGATTAGTAGAGAACCAGGTGTGTTATTACCTCTCGCATGCAGTCCCTCTCTATTTTTGTTGGGAAATATTTGCTTTCCTTTTTGGCTTTCTTTGTTTTCCTTAATTTGTTGTACCGTGATTCTTTAACAAGTCTTGTAAAGCAAAAATGGTTATTTTAAATTGGAATTTCTACCCCGCCAAGAGAGTGTAGTGGATATCGTTCTTTTACCGAAAATACATCATCATAAACCTAAAATAGTAACAACACAGACGGATATATATACATGGTTCTCATGAAGAAACAATGCGTGGCAAAGATTGTGGTGGACAATTAAGACTTATCTTTAATTTACGTTTCTAATCATCACCTTTATTTGCAACTGTAGGTTGTGTGCCCCTATGATCTATATGTTTTCAAAATTTGTCAGTTCTGTACCATATCTATATCTATATATATTTATTACTCAGTACAAATTTGATCAATGTAGATTGGAAGTTTAGTTAAGAAAAGGGCAAGTAAATTGAAAAAGCAGCAGAAATGAGAGAATATGAATTTAACAGTGTATATATGCAAAGGAATTAATTAAAGTCTTATAAAGATAAGTACTGATCTAAGTGGGGAAGCATGATATACTATGATAGACTCATACTGTAATTCCTCTAAAATTAAACAACGTGCGATATCCACGTTTTAAGATAACCACCAGGAATCTATATAAATTTAGAAAACGAAGAAAATTTAATGAAATACTGAAACTGTAAGCAATTTTAAGGGAATAAACAGCCAAATAGAGATTTTTAGGACAGAATTAAGCACATCCAGGATAACTCACACTGATTCGCAAGATTCTTGTGATCTTATATGCCTGAAGAATCCATTCACCAATCATACATAGATATATGAACCAACAAACTATAGTATTAAAGGATCAGGATATATATATATATTATACTCTGTACAGCAAACTAAGGCAAGCTGCACTTCAGCATATACTTCTACTTTGCTCTGAATGAAGCAATACTCTTCTCTACCTCTCCCTAGATATAGAATGGTACTGCATGATCTTCTCTCTCTCCCTCTGTATATTACTCTCATCTGATGTCCATTAAATGGCCGAAAGGTGCAATTCTACAATGTGTATGTATGTTTTTCTTAATGTTTTTGATTCGTTTGTATATGCTGCAGGGTCTTTTCACAATATTACTTGTTGTCTTGTGCATGGCTGGGTTAATGGGGACTAGCGATGCCATTGGGACTCTGAAACGCTCAGGCGTTGAAGGTCACGTTCATGCAGCACAAGCTCAAACAGCGCATAGCGTCATGGACTTTGGAGCTGTTGGAGATGGAGCTACTGATGATTCCAATGTATGTTTAATTTCTCCTCATTTTTGCTTTCATATCTATATATGCATATCTTCCACCGCTTCAAGAAAAAAGATTAATTTGGAGGGAAACTTCTTCAATTTTAAAAGGAAAAGCTAGAGATTACAAAATGAAGTGATCATGTCTTTTGGCTAGGCATGAGCAAAAAAATTCCATGGGCAAATTTTTGGTTAAATGTCATAATTTTTTTGCATCGAAACTTAAATATATATCAAAATCAAGTGATTTTAACCAATTCTATTTCATGCCCAAACTAAATGTGGGTTAAAATTTCTTTTTGAGAATTAGATGAACTAGTTGGGACTGTTTTAGTTTTAATTAAGTCATCTTGAGTGAGTGTGACCTTAATGTTGTTGATGTGAACCTAATTTTCTTTGCTTTTTCTTTTTTTTTTTTGAGAATTAGGTCCACCTCCATATTAGTAAGACCTTATGTTTCTTTTTACGTTTTATATGTGAAATGGGAATAGGCATTTATGAAGGCATGGTCAGCGATATGTGGGACAGCAGGGGGTAATCCTACGCTTGTGATCCCAAGTGGGAAGAAATTCTTCATTACGGCCGTCAGTTTTCGCGGCCCATGCAAAAGCCCATCCATTCACGTCCAGGTACATCATCATCATCAATACTATCCTCTTACATTATATAACATTTTGGAGGAATATTTTGTTTCCTAAGTTGTGAGATTTGCAGATTCAGGGAACTATTATTGGCCCAAGTGAACCACAAAAGGGAAGAGCCTATTACATGGGCAGTTGGATTGTTTTCTCAAGAGTAGACGGAGTCACTGTGGATGGGAATGGAGTAATTGATGGCCAGGGGACTAACTGGTGGAAGTGTTTCGTTGGTCGTAAGGTGCGATTTCTGATTGAGCTATTTAATATATTGTTTCTCTTATTGAAGAAGAAATGAAATATCCCTGCAGTATTATTGTTCAAGAACACCACAACTGGAGACCTGGTTTAAGGAGACTATTCAATTATTTCTCTAATTGTACCCATGCATCAGAAAATTTCTAACACATGTTCTCATCATCTACATGCAGGACGTGTGTCAAAGAGTATCTTGGGTAAGATGAAGAAGCCCTTTAATTGTCCAATCTTAAAAATTAAAGTTTAATCCATTAGGAGCTTCTAATCAAAATGTGCATCCATGGCTTGATGATTATTAAAATAGAAGCTTTTGCATTGCAATTTGCACTAACTAAGACATGATTTGGTTGCTTTTTCTTTCTTCTTTCTTTCTGCCTAGGTGCTGAAATTCGATTATTCAAACAACCTCCAACTAAGTGGACTGAAATTATTAAATGCCCCAATGAAATTCATCTCCCTATCTAAATGTCATAATTCAGTGATCTCAAATCTTGACATATCTGCCCCGGGAGATAGCCCTAATACTGATGGCATCGACATCACCAACTCAAACAATGTTACAGTCTCCAACTGTAACATCGCCACAGGTTAATTTACAAATTACAATCCCTTTACTGTTACATCATGTTTTATATTTTCTCAATAATTCGCTTATTAAGAGGGGAAATTCTTTGTGGCAAATTTAATGCAGGTGATGATTGTATAGCACTTGTGAATGGTTGTTCTGGGATCAGCATTACTGGTGTAGCATGCACCAATACCCACGGCATAAGGTTTGTTCATGTCCTCACCTGTTTTAATTACTGTAACTTGGTGATTGTGTGCATATATATATATATATATATATATATTAATTAGCAAAATATGCATTATATCCTTCCTTCATTCAATCTCTTAATAAACAGTGTTGGAAGCATGGGACATAATGGAGAGTATGACACTATGGAACAAGTACATGTAAAGGACTGTAGTTTCAGAAACAGTACCAACGGACCACGCATCAAAACATGGCAGGTAATGGATGGAGGTATACAAATTATTCAACACTTTCTTATAATTCACATCCATCCCACGGGCTTGTGTCCCCGGCCTGTGTATATGAATGTACTACTTAATTTCTCTTAATTTTATGTATTATCAAGGGAGGGGCAGGTTATGCCAGGCAGATCACTTTTGAGAATATTACAGTAAGTGATACCCAAATTCCAATCATCCTTGACCAGTTTTACTGCCCACAAAGGAACTGCGTCAACCAGGTAATTAAGATGATCAAGAACTTGAAAATTGTTGTTGGACTTGGAATACACGAGTACTGCTCATAGTATATGTCGACATTTATTTTGCAAAAACCTTTTTAATTGTGTTAAATTTTGGTATTATAATTAGACCAATGCAGTCAAGGTCAGCGACATTTCGTTCATCAACATTCACGGGACAACATCATCGGAGAAAGCAATGACCATACTTTGCAGTGACACCTCAGCCTGCACCAATGTAAAACTGGAGCACATCAAGATAACTTCAGCTTCAGGCAAGCCTATTGTCTCCCAATGCAATAATGTTAAAGGAACATTTACAGACATAATCCCAAAACTGGATTGTGTGGCCTAATTACTATACATTATACACAGCCTTCTAATTGATAGTTTGATGTTGGTAATTAGTTAGAAACGCATGTTGCAATAATGTGGCGATTAGGAGGCCCACTAATTATGATCCTCGGTCAGGTCAGGTTAATTATATGTCAAATGATGTAATGTAAATTTCTAGCAATCACACATCATGCGACCAGAATAAAATTAATCTCCTGCCACTGTATCCCCCAATATTGGAATCAATAATATTTTCCTTTCTATTGGGAGGACTCGACTGTCACTACTGAGCTTCTTGCTTCTTCTTATTGAGTTGTACACATAGTATGGATGGTACGTGGACGATAATTTGAGTTGGCGCTCATCCGAGGAAGAGGACCATCTTCTTCCTGTCAATCAAGTTTTAAAACTTTTTCTGCTAGAGGACCATGATAATTGATAATTATTAGCCTTGAAATATGTGTTGATAAATGATGCCTGATATATATCCAGCTAGGATAATTTATCAACCAGAAAGAAGAAATTTATATGAATATCAATCAATAAAATAACTGAATTCTATTCTATATGTAAAAAATACAAGAAAACAGCATTAATATAAATCTTTAAAAAAATCTTCTCCTAACGAGACTCTCATAATATTTTTTTTGGCTTAATATAATCTTTTTATCAAAAGTGCAAAGATATAAATTACAAAAAAAATAATACAAGTAAATAGGAAATATCCTTCTTTTTTACAAAAAATATACTATTTCTACAAAATTTCCTTATATTCAGTTGAAGGAATATCCTTCTTTTGTAATACTTACATTCTTACATTGTCATTAATAACATGTACCAAAAATTATCATTAATAACGTGATGAATAGTTTAAATCATGTGCTATGACATTTGTAGTAACACACAACTAATAACATAAATAATATTATATATTAAAATAGTAGAAAATACTAAATGTTATTTTTATTATTAGAACAATAGCATACAATATATGTATCATTCATTAGTAATTTACACGTAACATTAGAAAATGAAAATGTTATCATGGAAGTGTAAGGGGTATGCGCCTGCAAAACTAAAACAATAAATACCTTAGCATCAGAAAAGAATTTAATCCTAGATTTAATGTAACGACCCGGCTAAAATCATTGAGATTTTACCGAGTCGTTTTAACTCTTACAACGGTAAATAGATTTTATCATTGTAATTGAGAATTCTACCGTACCAAGTTTTCGAGTTTTACCGAGAGTAACCAAACTACGTTTCGATCACTAAGGATATACGATGTATTGGAGTACCTTCGTTAACTGAGCCTCGGAATTTAATTCCGAGGGTTACTCGGAACTTTCGAGAATCCTATACGGCAACCCGAGCCTAAGTTTTCAATTCCGAGACTTGGGCAACGCTCAGGGGAATTAATCGAATTTTCCGAGCCCAAGTCATATTTTTGGACTCGGGACGGAAAATTTGAAAGGACAATATTACCGCTCACCCTTTTCCTTCTCTTCTTCTTTTTCTTTTCTTTTTCTCTTTTTCTTCTCACTTTTTCCTCACGTTTTTTCCCACGCTTCTTCTTCCTCGTGTTCACCTGCCACCAACCGGCCATTCCTCCCCACCACCTTCTCCACTTTCTTTTTTTTATCTTATCTCTTCTCCTCCTTTCTTTTCCACCAACCGGCCACTACCCCCTTTCCACCATCATCTCTTCTTCTTTTTCTTTTCCTTTTTCCTTTCCCCTCTCTCCCGCCTCTGCTCCCTCTCNGCAAGAATTTTATAACATTAGTGATTATGGCTTAGTAAATGAGTTTACATAATTAATATCTTCTGTTGCCTTTGTGTATGTTGTTTTGCTTCCGTTTATGTTGCGCTTGAGTTTTGGTTAGTAACCCGCTAGGCAAAGGAGACTAGCTTCGATGTGTTCGAGTATAGGCCTTGGGGTGCCTTGTGGCACGATGTGGGTGCACATGGTGCCTGGCCGGTCATGCTTAGGCGGGGGCGTGACAGCCTGTGTTTAATAAGATGTTTTGAAGGGGCTCCCAACCTAATGTACTACCAACAGCTTTCGATCTTATTGATAGTTCCCTAAGCTTCTGTCTACCCCCTGTCACTAGAATAGACGTCCACTTAGAGGTGAAGTTTGGTGTTGGGGCATGTTTTCCCACAGTCTCTCCCTATCTTCTTTCGAACGACTAAGGAGTGAAGGCTGACTATTATTGGTCTAGCTTACTTGGCTTCTCCTTTTGGTGCTTCACCAAGCTGCTACTAGATTAAAAATAGGCTACTCAATAATCAATCAAGAATCATATTAAAAGTGGTGTCATTTTTCTTGACTATACCGCAACAGGCTGAGCCAGTGCTGAGCTTGTGACTGAGTCTGTGGCTGGGCCTATCGAGAACACAAAGTCAATTACACAGATCAGTTCTTGCAGGTGCTCTGAACCTATACTGAACCCATTTGTTTTCACTCACAGGTTCCTCCCAAGATTCTCACTCATCCTAATGCTTTCGCATCGGTCAAACCAAGGGGATTAAGATCTGGTGTTGGGGCTAATTCCTCAATTAATTCCTAACTTCTGTCAAAAGCTAGAAACTAAGGGATGGTTGTTGTGGTTCCAGTAACTATGGCTTCTCCATTCGGTCCTTCACCTAGCTACCTATCATCATGTAAGGGTTTGGCCAGAACTCAAACATGGAGCAAGTTTGCAACAACCAAAACAAGAAAAATGGGTTAAGAACATAAGATGAGCAATTTATTGCAATAAGAACAGAAATATGCTTCACCCCTTCAACCTAAGAGGGGTTGTTTAATTCATGTTCAAAATTACAGAAACAAAGGGGGTAAAGGATAACATGATGTTTGGAACAATTTGGAGGTTAGGGATAACACGATTTCTGCCCAGAAAAGGGTGCTGAATCGTGTTTCCCCTTGAACCCTTTGTTCCAGAACTTCTGCAAGTTTTATGGGTGTTTGATCGATGGGTTTTCGATGCTTGTTCTTTCTTTCTTCTTCTCTTTTATAGGCGCAGATTCTTCTCTTCTTTCTTCTCTCACGTGCTGGAAGGCATGGCAGTTGGGCAAGTTGAGTTTCAGTTGCCCATCTTGCTCCTCGAGATAAGGCACCATGTGAGGTGTGCCGAATGGGTGAAATCTGCAAATCTGCAGATTTTAGAAGACTTAGTGGGAGGATAGTAGTTCTTTAATTGTTAAATTCTTAGGGTGTAATGATTATCCCCTCTTTTCCATGCTTAAAGTCTTCTAAAACGCTCAGGTCATGATTGCAGAGTTAAAGGTTTTGCAAGTGGTGAGGCTCTGCAAGTGGCTGAGTTTAATATTCTTTTCCTCGCGTTTCTGGTCATCTGCAGATTTCACAGGCTCAGCCTGTGCTGGGCCTGTGCCTGAGGCTGTGTGTAATCTCTTTCCATTTCTCTCAGTAGTTGAATTCAGTTCTTCTTGAGATTGATGTGGTGGCACGATGGCTTTGTGGATCAAGGCAAAGGTGGTGAAATCCATTGGATAACTTGTGATTGGAGGCGGATTCGTGGCTTTTCACTGATTTTGCGATGAACAACAGGCTCGAAATAGGCTCATGCTGTGCTAGAGGCTGTTTCATCGAACTCTCCAATAAAATCTCCAAAATTCTTCAAAATGTACCTGGAATCACTAATCATATAGTAAGGGATAATATTTAAGGGAATATGATGAAATAATGCAAGGCAAGGCATATAATCATGGTAAATTGGGAGTGAATACATCTAAAATCATGCCTAAAAACCATGCATATTTCATGTGTATCACACATGCGATGAAGAAGATGCACATGAACCAAACTTTTTGGTAGATTTCTTCTTCTTGTTAGACTTGGCTTTTCCCTTTCTTTTGCCATTTCCAACCATCAAAATGTTGTTGGATTTATTTGCCTTCATCTGTTGCTCAACTATTCCCAAAATGTTAAGCAACTCAGACAAAAGATTTGTCAAGATGATTCATGTTGAAATTCATGACAAATTGGCTATAACTATCCGGCAACGATTGCAGGACAAGATCAACGACCAACTCTCTTTGCAAAGGAAACCCAGGCCTTCAAGGCTCTCAATGTATCTAATCATTTTGAGCACATGAGGTCTGACAAGTGATGACTCAGCCATCTTGCATTGGAATAATTTCTTTGAGGTCTCATACCTCTCATGCCTTGCTTGCTCTTCAAAGATCATTTTCAGGTGTTCGATCATGTCGAAAGCACCCAAGTTCTCATGTTGCTTCTGAAGCTCAAAGTCCATGGTGATCAGTATAAGGCAAGCAACATCCAATGCTTCATCAACATGCTTCTTGTAAGCATCTTTTTCCGCCCTAGGAGCATTAGGTGCCGATTTATTAGGAACAGGGCCTTCAAGGACATACAACTTCTTTTCTTACTTGAGGACTATCCTCAAATTGCGATGCCACTTAAGAAAATTATTCTCATTCAGTTTTTCCTTCTCAAGGACTGATCGCAGTGACATAGTACTTGTGTTTTGTGCCATGATAACTCTACAATAATCAATTCACACAAAATCAGAGTCATGTATACATAAAATTATTTAACAAGGAATTTTATTAAATGATATTCCCACTATATAGATCAAGATAATGATAAGTAGGCCAAGATCCATGTTTCACTACGAGATAAGTTAGCTTTGGCTAATCACTTACATCATAGTTATTTGGGTAGACAACTCTTTGTCAATTACATCTCATGTAACTCTTGGATAGTTGAGTGAACAACTCTTGTTCTTGTCTATCTCATAGACTTATCTCAACTCTTTGCCTCTAAGTCCCCCATCCTATTGAGATGACTTAGTTAAGTTCAACTCATGACAAGCAGTTTGGATATTACAATTATCCCATCGCATCTTGCTAGGATAAACATTGGCACTTTGCTTTGGCAAACCTACCAAGTGTTGATCTAAGCATAGATGAGTGCTTATCAATGGAAGGCAACACATGAAGAACTTAATATTTACATGAACAAATCATATCCATACATAACATGCATGTAATTAACAAATTATATATCGCATATACAATAACAATGCATCATATATAATCGATACCAAGCTATGTGACATGGTTATAAAAGGATAAACATGTTAACAAGCAATCAACATATTGTTCTAACATTAAGATCATAAGAACATGTTATCAAGCACGCAGAACATCGATGTTTGACTTACAACATCGATGTTTTGTGGAATCTGGAACTTCGAACTAATTGGCAAAACCTTCAAAACATCGATGTTTGAGAATTCTGGAACTTCAAATAAGTTGGAAGAATCCTCAAAACATCGATGTTGGATCTTGAACATCGATGTTTGAACTTGAACATCGATGTTTGAGAACTCTGGAACTTCAAATAGTTGACAGAATCCTCAGAACATTGTTGTTTGATCGTGAACATCGATGTTTGAAATTGGCAGAATCCTAAGAACATCGATGTTTACACTTGAACATCGATGTTTGAGTATTCTGGAACTCCAAATTAATTGGCAGAATGCTCAGAACATCAATGTTTACTTATAAACATCGATGTTTTGACTCCTCGGCCGACAATCGACCAAAGAGAACATCGATGTTTACATATAAACATCGATGTTTTGCCCTCTTGTCGAACTCAAACGACTTACTGCCGAAAGTACAATTTGATTGCTATCATATACCAATCAAGTACTTGCTACCAAACACCTTTGACAGAACTGACTTTAACATATCACATATATCAGAATCATAATAATCTAGTTTAAACATACTATCAAGAGAAGCATAATAAACTTAGATCAAGTTCTGTCAATTATACAAACATGATCAAGTCACATCGCATATAGCATATCATGCATATAAACAACTAATTCGGTTTAGTGTTTCACAAGAGGCTTCGCTACCACTGTAAGTAACTGGGTACAACAAGAAGAAGATGCAACACGTAGCGGAAATAAACCCGGAACTAATGGAGGATCCATGTGAAACGGGGTAAACTGAATAATAAGAATTTCATACCTGGATGTGTCGAATTCTTTCACTCAACAGTAGTGACGAAAAACAAGAACCAGACCAAAAATCCGATTCCTCTACGGTATCCACACGAACTGTTGATGATCGCCAGCAACTGTTACACAATCACTAACTCGAGCACTCCCGAACCGCAGTGCTAGCTGCAGAATTCCGAGAGCAAGAGAGCCTAGAGAGTTTGATGTGTTTTTCTCACAAATGATGTGTATGCTGAGCTCTCAAAAAATCTGCTCAATCTCTCACACATATCATCTACATGTAATGCATAGTTTATTTAGACATTGGCCAACATAATCATGGATTAACTTTCATGATTGTGTCTTTTCTTTAATCATATATCTTATACATGATTATGTCTCCACTATGTTATAAAATTACACATCTTTTTGGACAATAATCTGGTTCAAAAATTCTGGTAATTAGTGAACCAAATCAACCCAAATAACCCAGTCGAACCATTGTCCAACCATTAGCTCAATCACCTGGTCGAACTATGGTCCAACCATGGTCTAACCACTAGCTCGAATCAACAGTTCTAAGTGTGTGACCCTGTAGGCACTTGTGACGTTTGGCAATAATTATAAACTCTTATTTATAATTATAAACAATGAGCGGTGTCTAGCAACACATCATTGCTACCCAAACGACAAGATCAGTACTGATTCATTATGCCTCGGAAAAATGTCATTATCCTTTCGTCTCATAATATCAAGATGAAACACGAGACATGGAATATGTCATTCTCGTTTATGTTCAATCTAACGTTTCTTGATCCCTGAGTTAACTGTATAAAACAGATACAAATGATATCCCCATATCACTTAATCTGAGCATGGCCATGCATTTACAGTTCAACTCTATCAAGAGGCCCAACTAATAAGATTCCCGTTATATGGGTTCGACGAATTCCATCTTGATCATACAAAACCCACTACACATTATATCATGTACCCAATTACGAATGACCAAGAGTAATATCAAAGTACATGACTCACGTATTGGGAACCTTGATGATCTCAGGTCTAAGGATAGTACATATAAGAATCACTAATGACAACATAAGTCCTTGCAGTGTTCTTATGTCGGGTCAGTCCAGTCCACAAGTTCTCTAACTTGACCCGTATGTAGAACTCATATCTCATATAATTCTCAACATACGCTAGTCTTAATTTATTATTACAACTTATCCATAATAATAATCGACTAGGGACATTTCTAGAATATAAAATACTCTTAGGTTATAAATATGTTCAAGCAAGATTAACAAACATATTTATTGGAATAAAACCTTAATCAAAATACATGACTATACAATCATCCAATGATTGGCTTTTGGGCATTACACTAATAATTATTGTATTAAATTTATTAATGACCATTAAATTTTTTAAAGAATATTAATAACATGAAATTTTTCATTAATAATATAAATTAAATTTTATATATATATTAGTATTAATAAGAAAAAATATTTAATTTGTAACGACCCGGCTAAAATCATTGAGATTTTACCGAGTCGTTTTAACTCTTACAACGGTAAATAGATTTTATCATTGTAATTGAGAATTCTACCGTACCAAGTTTCCGAGTTTTACCGAGAGTAACCAAACTACGTTTCGATCACTGAGGATATACGATGTATTGGAGTACCTTCGTTAACTGAGCCTCGGAATTTAATTCCGAGGGTTACTCGGAACTTTCGAGAATCCTATACGGCAACCCGAGCCTAAGTTTTCAATTCCGAGACTTGGGCAATGCTCAGGGGAATTAATCGAATTTTCCGAGCCCAAGTCATATTTTTGGACTCGGGACGGAAAATTTGAAAGGACAATATTACCCCTCACCCTTTTCCTTCTCTTCTTCTTTTTCTTTTCTTTTTCTCTTTTTCTTCTCACTTTTTCCTCACGTTTTTTTTTCCACGCTTCTTCTTCCTCGTGTTCACCTGCCACCAACCGGTCATTCCTCCCCACCACCTTCTCCACTTTCTTTTTTTTATCTTATCTCTTCTCCTCCTTTCTTTTCCACCAACCGGCCACTACCCCCTTTCCACCATCATCTCTTCTTCTTTTTCTTTTCCTTTTTCCTTTCCCCTCTCTCCCGCCTCTGCTCCCTCTCCCCTGCCATCACCACCGATCCTCCTTCCCTTCTCCCTTCTCCCTCTGCCGCCATCCGAGCCACCATCGCCCCTCCTTCTTCCTCTCCTCTTCCCTTCCTTTCCGTGCAAGCTGGGCCGCCGCTGCTCTTCTCCCTTGCAACTTCTTCACGTCGCGCCGCCCGCGACCATCTCTTCCCCTTCTGCCTTGCTATCAAATGCGCCACCTTCTTCCCCTGTCTTCCCAACACTGCCGCCGATCTGCTCTCCCTCTCGCCATCAAGCGTCGCCGCTTCCAGGACCGTCATAGCAGCCACGCCGCCTCGACGTGCCACCGCTCCACCTGCCCCCTAAAGTCCTCCGCCTCTGCAGCACGCGTCGTCATGGGGTAAGCTGCTGCTGTCGATTTCTTCTTCCCCTTCTCTATAATTCTTCTCGGCTAGAGATTACCTGGGTTGTTTGTTGTGGTTTGTGATGAGTAATCCAAAAGTTGTGACTGTAGAGTTGTGGAGCTTGGATGATGGGTGTAGTGTTGTTGTCGATCGATGGTTTGGGTGGATTTTTGGGCAGTGAGCAGAAGCAATGGAAGTTGAGCATTTTGGTAACTGCCGTGAACAGTGTCTGGCCGGATTCCGGCGAGCCTCTGGCGAGTCCCAGGAATTTTCCGGCAAACCCGGAAACGAACCTGTTAGGTAAAACCCGAGCCTTGGACCATCCATATACATCCTTAACGAACCCGAACGATATTAAAAGGACTCGGACATTAAAACGGCGATTAGTTAAGCAATTAATTAAGTTAATTTATAATAACCTATAAATTTATTTTATGCTTTGTTTTTATTTAATTTTTAGAATCATGTTAATATTAGTTTTATCCTCCGTTGGGCTAAACGTTCCTGAAGGCCTACCGAGTTAATTCTTAATTTCCTTATTTATATCTAAATTGAATTTACATTATAAAGGATTACGTATAAATAAATATAATTTTGTAATTATAAACTAAAATGATGATAAATTTGTATTTTAGTTTATTTACGGTTTTTGTCTTTATAAATATATGTATATGTATATACATACATACGGTCGTATGTGATTTACTAAGCATACATATATTTTATAATAATTACCTCTTTTAGCATATATATACATGTAATTAAGTAATTAACAATTTAATTTATGGATTAAAAATGATATTATTCTATTTGGATTTAACTACATATTTATAAGTCTTTTACATAACCCGTACAAAATCTATTTTATGGCTATGCCATGATTGTTAATTTACCGGAAGTAATTTACTAACGTAACAATGGTATTATTATTTTTACACTATCGGTTATATGCATACATGTATTTGTTATATTATACTTACTTTAAATGACTAAAATAGTATTGACTATAAAAATATATGGTTATACATAACTTACCTAATGAGCATGTATACCACGAGCGACTAAAGGGCTGGGATATCGGCTTGGACGTTCAGTCTCGGTCTTAATTTGAAATTAAGTATAATTGGTATATTGAATAAAGAGGCTAATTTCATAATAAAGAAAATTAAGGAGAAAATAAAATTAGATTTGGTATAAGACAAGCCGTATAATAATTTCTAAAACTGGCATCATGCATGATCATCTTTACTTATTTGTGCATGGTAAGTGATTAATGTTGTTACTAAAATAGGGATATCGTGGCTTAACCAAGTATCGGCTTCCAAGGAGTATCAGGTGAGGTTGCATATACGTCATTCCACCCGTGATAGCCGGGATGGTTGGTCTTGGAACTACATAGGTTCCGCTGCATCTTATGGTTATTGTTGTTGATGACTTTGTGATATTTGCTAATATTTGTTGTGAGAGTGGATTTCCTTTGATATGTGCCGCAATACCTTGTGTGCTTTATTGTCTAATTGAATTGCTAGGATATTCACTGTTGGATATTTGACTGCCGTGATTATTGCTGTTGTGAATGTTGTTGGACTATTGAGCATGGGAAATTGATAATGGATAATGGAAATAGAAATTGGATAATTGGAAAATGTGTTGACAACTTTAATGTCACTTGGAAAGTAGTGGTCTGACTCGATGGGTAAAGACTGTTTCGTGGTGGCCTTGACCTGGGTTCTTGTGATAAGCATGTCTATGCTTGGGATGTCTATCCCGTGATTATTTTTGGGATGTCTATCCCTGGGTTCGTATTTTTGGGATGTCGATCCCTAGGTTCTCTGGATTTTGGTCTGGCACCCGAAATATGTTGATAACCAGGTCTGACCCCTATCTTGTCCAGTGACGGGGCCCGAAAGATAAAATTGGTAATAATAAAAGATATTCTTTTGGCCTTGGCTCAGTCTTGTTTGAGATGTGTTTTTGCCTTGCTGGGCGGTGATGTGTTATGTTCATATGCATGTTGTTTCATGATCATACCCTGGGAGGTTGTCAGAATAGTCGGTTGACCGTGGTCGGCATAGGTTGCCGGTTCGTGGGTGTTGTTGTTGACGTTGGTCGAGAGTAGTCTATTGTTGTTGGCATCAGTTGCCAGTTGTCCTTTGTTTATTGTCGGTTCCTTTTGATAATTGTCGGATGAGTGTCAGTTGTCATTGTTGATAGGATAATGAGATATGTTGGTTGACGAGTTGTGGTCGACAGTTGGGCTATTGTCATTTCTAGGGGTATGTCGATACCCAGAGATCGAGATTGGTGAGGAATGTTGTTGTTGTGGTTACGAGTTGCTGTGATGGTTGCTGTTGCTGTTGCTGTGTTGTGATTCTACCCGGGGACCGGTTTGTGATGTTGATTGGGTATGGTCCGTGCAGGTTGCCGGCTACCCGGTGAGCGAGGCTCACGTGATTTGAGTTTGTTTTGGTGCCGGGTTAGATGATCGGCAAACACAGTATCGGTATGTTACCATGCGATGAGAAGCCTCTGTTGAGTATAGTCTGTCAGAACTAGAGTATGTACTATATAGTTTGTTGAGACTGGGTTGGATACCCAATACGTAGTCGGGTTGAAGTGTCATGGTCGGGCACTGGTGTATGGTACAGTCAGTACTAGATGGTTAGTGCATTGCATAGTCGATGGGGTGGACATTTGCATGGTCCGCATTGTTCTTTGTGACCGTATTTGATCAGTGTTCTGCTCACTACTTGTATGCCATATTGATGTGCTTGATTGTTAAGTATATGCTATGATGTTCATCATGGGTTATGTGTCGGTGAGATTGTGGAGAATCTCACCCCTCACCTGCCCCATCGGCAGGCTTCGTTGTTCTTTATGCAGGTATGTATCGTGGCAGGCTGCGGCATCTCCTCCGACGGATCTGGATCCATAGTTTTGCATCGAGTCGGTTTATACTATTGCTGTATTATTAAAATTTGCTTCCGTTGTGCTTATGATACTGTTGTACCCGGAGTCGGGTGTCGTGATGTTATCTTTGGGCCGTTGGGCCGGATTTTCCTTTTGCATTTACTGTTTGTGCCACGTGTCGGCACTGTTACTTGGTAATTACAGTTTATAGGGTAAATTTGGGTCGGGGTGTTTCATAATTTATTTATACATAGAACATAATAATAATTTATATTCGTAATGTGTTAATATATACTAAGATTAACAATAAAGTTGTGAATGATAATATTATATTTATCATTAGTAATATAAATTAAATTAATAAAAAAATTATTTATACGTAAGAAATTAGTAAAGTTTAGAATTTCATTGAACATATGTGCCAAAACATATCAAATATTGGTTTGGGGGCAAAATAGATATGATAGAGTTTTGAGCCACAGTTGTTGCGTAGATAGGCCAATATCATACATTTCAAAACTCAAATTTAATTTGCAATGTATCAAACGTAATACAAGAGTCTAATCTTAGTCCAATTCAAATCTTAGTTCTCCAACATAAAATTCATGAATGGGACAAATTAGGATTAGGAATGATGATAGAACATATGACACAAGGTTATGGCCTTACTGGAAGACAAGGCAATAGGCTAGAAATTGCCCCAAACAAGAAACTAGGAAAGGCAAAAGCAAGGAAGTTTCTAAACTTATCGTCATACTAGGGTTTTTTCTTTTCTCTCATTCTCTTAGAGAAAAACCCTAGATCTATAATTTGGGGTTGCCGCCGACTTTCTTCCGGCGGTGAGCCCCCACCAAAATTTCTTTCAACTAGTTTGTTTTTGTTTTTAGTTTCGTTGGTTTACTCCCACTTTTTGTGGGTTTTATCTTACTTTTTGTGAGTTGCTGTCTTTCCTTCTGGAGTTTTCTCACTTTTTTTGGTGTTTCAAATAAGTCTATGGGAGCCAAAGTTTATGGGGAAGATTCGATTTGAAGAACGATTCTATATCTGCTACAGAAATTTACCAACAAAAGGATATTTTCCCCCATAGGTATGTCTCAAATTTACCTGTTGGCATGGTGGTTGCTGCACGGACCATACTGGATCTGGATCTGATGCTTGCGAGAGTAGAGTCGCTAGCGGTGTGCCTTTCTAAATCCTCTATTGAAGGAGATAAATCACGTTGTGTATTTTTATGTAGTAGATTAAAAAGAATTCTTTTGTTGAATTTTTCTTATACTTTTGCTATGTTAGATCTTCAGCTATGTAATTTTAGATCTTTAGATCTGTTTATATGAATGAAGGATACTCTTTTTCTAAAAAAAAAAAAATTTCTAAACTTTATAAACAATGTGGAGGGACGAATGCAACGGTTTCTGAAGGGTCAACTCTATTCTTTTGTGGACGTCATTTGAGTGTAGAGCAATGCATCACGTGCGCGATTTGTCTAACTTTGGTCAACTTTTGAAGTTTGTATGGCTGGCTTACCTTCAAGACTTGAAAGCCACTGTTAATCTTTTATTAAAAAAGAAATAATAACAGAGACAAAATATATTTAAATTCAAACACATAAAATATATTTTTCATATGCAGATGTTAGCTAATTCAGTAAAAGTACTTGCGACATAACAAAAAATAAAGTTTTCAGTTTTACTAAAAAAAAAAATCGTTTATCACAGACAGGGGAAGGATTAGAGGGTGGCATTTTTGTTTTCAAACTCTTCGGAAAAAAAAGAAGAGTATTTTTCTCTCTCTGGCCACAAACATAATTTTGATTTTTTCTTTTTTGTAATAAAGCTGCGTAATTGTTAAATCCATGACGCCAATTTTTTTTTATCAATATTTTTGTTTTTAAAGTGTCCCACTGATGAGTTTGAGTTATCGATTTAGAAAACCATGCAACAAGACTTCAGCACTATATACACCGGTACCACTAAGTTTTCTGTTGATTTTTAGTCCAAAACTCCAAATTCAACCTATTTTCTTGAAACGGTTAAACGATAAATGTATAATCAGAACATTATTTGACTATAGAATCACTACTAGGAGGAGTAATACTTTCGGCTAGCATAAAAAAAAAAAAAAGTACTTTCGGCTGGGATTCTCCTAGTTCAACTTTATGATCACTGTTATGCCAAAGCCAAGCAGTTTGACCCATAAGACCCTTATCAAGGAACAATTACTAATCTTTTTTCATAATACTAACCAATAATTTTTTAACTACTTCTCAAGAAGTCTACTATACAATGTTGTTTTATTTAAACATATCTTTTTTTGCATAATAAACAATAAATTTGTTTCTCTTGAAAAAAAATGTATACCAACTCATTGGTTGCCCCATAAATTTGCACATACATGGATAATTATGATTATGGGTAAATGATGATACGGACAGTAGAGCAAACAGCACATGGTTTCAGGTTTATGAATTGTGAATGGTGATGGACCATAGGATCCAATTTTTTTAATTACCATGGTCCCCATTATAAGATTTACTATAAATTATCCAAAATGTATTGACCTGCACGGAAAATGGAAAATGGAATGTTCTTCTCTCCGTGTTAACCGTTTGTTACTAGTAACTGCCCAATCTGCCATGCCAGCCAAATCCAACGAAGCCAATGCTGACTGATTCTGTACTCTCCCCCACCAGGAGAAAATAATAATAATAATAATAATAATAAATATATAAAAAGAAAACTGTCACAAAATTAAAATTAAGACACCAACTAACTTCATTGGATTTGGTGGTAATAGGAGGAAATCAGACAGGAAACCAGAAACCAACAAAAGATTGAAAC
The DNA here is from genome assembly GCA_028386065.3 of Turnera subulata. Classification (NCBI taxonomy): domain Eukaryota; kingdom Viridiplantae; phylum Streptophyta; class Magnoliopsida; order Malpighiales; family Passifloraceae; genus Turnera; species Turnera subulata. The sequence goes on along the minus strand of JAKUCV010000552.1, from coordinate 70,305 downwards.
CTCGTTTTTTTCCCAAGTCCAAGGGCCAAGGGTCTCGTCCGCGGGTGCCAAAGAAGAGAGACCTAAACATCTTCTGCCGTTTGGTTTCCGTTGCTCTACTACTACTACTACCTTGTGTTGATCCCTCTTGTCAGGGAGGAGGGAGAGAAGAGGAGAGGAGAGGTATAAATACATATATATAAAGAAGAGAGAATGGAGAGCATAGCATTATGGCAAGGGGTGACTCTTTGCGGGCTAGTTTCATGGATTGCGATATCTTCATGTCTTAATGTTACCCTAAAGATTAGATCTTTGGTTCAGCCTTGGGTGTCTTACCATGTCATCACTGGCACTCCTTTCATCCTCCGGATTCAGGTTTCCCTTCCTATTATAATATCAATCAAAACCCTTTTTCTCTTTTTCTTTTTGGGGTTTTTTTTTTTCCTGTTTTGTTGTATCTCTCTCTTGTGCCAGATTCAGTCTTATTTTTGTGGGTTCTTCATTTTGGCAGAAGTACCAGTGCGGCTTGTTGGATGCTTTATTCTCTGCGCTGTCCTGTGTTGTTTCCGTTCCCTTTTATACTGCTTTTCTTCCTCTTCTCTTCTGGGTACATATCTTTCTTTCTAATTTTGTCTTGTGATCAAATTTGGAATTCGTAGTGGTTGATGCCAATTAAATACATTGCCGTTCTCATTCACTGATCTTCCAATTACTATGCAGAGTGGACATGGCAAATTGGCCAGGCAAATGACACTTTTGATGGCTTTTTGTGATTATTCAGGAAACTGCATCAAGGTACGCTCTTGTGCTCTCATCCTGACCTGATCTATTGCCGTAGTGTTATGAAATCATGAATCCTAATCTTTTTGTATCTTATTTGTGTTTTATGTGGCATAGGATGTGATATCGGCCCCTAGACCCAGTTGTCCTCCTGTTAGGAGAATAACTGCAACAAAAGATGAAGAAGAGAATGCTATGGAATATGGCTTGCCTTCGTCCCACACTCTCAACACAGTTTGCCTTTCAGGGTACTTTCCTCTCTCCTTTTTTTGTGCATGTTTGTAATTGTATAATTTTCTCTGCAGCACTTACTGTACCTCTTTTTCTTACCAGGTATCTTTTGCATTATGTCCTAACTTATACCAAACATCAAGATACGTCCTTGGAATTGGCTGGACTTGCCATTGCTTGCTTGCTTGTGGGCCTTATTGGTTTGGGTAGGTGTAGTTATCTTCCATCAGCTGTTTGCATCATCAGCAGTGTTCCTCCTAATCTTTTGTATTGAGGATGATTTTTTTAATTAATTATAGCTATTTTGGTTCAAACTCTTCATAATTAGTTTAAGAAGGATAACATGGACTTGCAGCTTAATCTTTGGTTTTCCTTGGCAGGAAGAGTTTACCTTGGCATGCACAGCGTGATTGATATCATTGCTGGTCTTGCTTTCGGATCGGCGATCCTTGCTTTCTGGCTTGCAGTCTATGAATACATTGACAGTTTCATTGTCTCTGGACAAAATGGTAAGTGCACTTTTTAGTTTATAAAGTATGATGGCACATTTTGCCATTGGTTTGTTTATTTTTAGGAGCTACATTCCATGCGTGGAAGCGCTCTAAGCTCTATCCTGTTAACTGACCCCAGAAATTCTGAAAAAAAAAAAACGCGTGGGTTGGGGTGGGGTGGAATTTTTCCGCGTCTGGTGCCCTTTCTTCCAATATTACCATGATTCTTATTCCTTTTTATCTTTTCATTATTTGTTTTATCTGTCATCACATGGAAATCTATGTGCTGCTGCATGAGTTCTCAAGAGGGCCACAGAAACTATGAAAGCACATCAAGTTCAAGATGATTAGGAATAGAGGATCAATGTATGTGTCATTGACAAAAAGAAAAGAAAAGCAAAGAAATGTTCAGGTGGCTAATTTTGAGAAAACTGTGTAAAAGCATATTCTCTGCCATATTGTCTTAGAACAGTTGATTGCATCGGCCTTGCAGAGCCAGCACTGCAACACTGATAGCAGCGTTTGAATCATGGTCCACAAAGTATTTTCCTCCAAAGATGGGGATATACTGTCTGGTTCATGAATTCCTTCCTAGTTAAGATTGCAAGGTTTGTATTGGCTAGCTACTGTAGAGATGTGGACTGTGTGTTCTTTTTTCTGTGACCCTATAATTCAGAAAAGAGTAATTCCAAGAGTACGAAAGCATTCTGCCTCGTATACTGATCATTTCAACCCCCAGAATATTGGGGCTTGATCCAGAGGTTGATAATGGGTTTTTTTTTTTTTTCTGTCCATGCATGCATGTTTGCTCTGTTTAACATTAATTTGTCGAAGTCTGTTGGCATTAGAATTTCTGTTTGTGCTTGGAGTGTATGGTAATTATTTGAACCTTGGCTCACTCGGACGTTTATGTCAGAAACATGTACCTCTTTTAGATACTAGTCCTTTTGGTAAAGATTTATTAGTTTATTTAAAAAGCTTAAATGATGAATTGCTTGAATACAAAATTCTAAATGTGGCAAGTCTGTTTTATTTTCTCACATCTTTGTGTACGTTCACCTGCAGTGACAACATTCTGGGCTTCTCTAAGCTTTTTGCTGCTTTTTGCTTACCCGACTCCTGAAATTCCAACTCCAAGCTTTGAGTACCACACAGCTTTCAATGGTGTCTCTTTTGGAATTGTAAGTAGTCAATCACCAATGAAAATGAAAAAATACTTGCTTTATTTGAATTCTTTTGGCAGTTGAATAAATTTGCACACCTAACTGCTCAAACTTACGGCTAGGATAGCTCTTAAAAGAAAACTGTTGATTAACAGAAGTCACAAGATTATTCTAAGAGCTAGCGTACCACTCTCAATTTACCTATCTTTGGAAATTGGATACTTAAATTTTTTTTACCTATATTGATGTGGAGTTCTGGGAGGTATACTTAAAATACGCAAGTACCTCTGGTTTTGCTTTACTTATACCTGAAAAGTTAAATACTGTAAAAAATCCTGACTTGTATCGATTTAAAGTTCATATGAAAAGGGACAAAAGCACCTTGAGCTTACACTCTGAGACAGTGAGGCAGAGTTCCCAGCCGACCACAGTGTACATGTAAAAAATGGAAAGGATTAGATCATCTCATCAGGATGGAAAGGAAAGGAGTATAGAGTCCTTAAGAGCTATCATAGCTTGTTTATTAAATCTCAACTTCTGTGGCCTACTGACAACCTGTTATAGACCATGAAAATGCAAAATCATGTGGCAGAAGTGCATAAGATAAATGGTATCAACAAAGAGTGACAACACTCTGCCAGCTTGTTGAAAAATAGTGTCTATGACAGAACCAAATTTATTGGCCCTGCTCTTCATCATTAAGTTGTGGATCAAAGTGTCTACTTCCTAAAATTGGTTATATTTCTCCCCTTGTCTTCAAACTATGATGTCTGAAAGACTTATTAAAGTTAGTCTATCTTGCCAACATTCAGAAGTTATGGTGGCCAAGCGCATGACCTATTGCTCATGGATATACATACATTATGTCCTGCACAAAAGTTTGTGCCTGTGAGCATCATGGCTTCTGCTCTTTTCTGTATTCAAGTACTCTTTCTTTTTTATTTGATATAATGAAGATGTTTAAGGTGAGAGTCAAATGGGAGACCTCATCTGCTTGGGTTTCCTTGCTTTTGACATTAAGAACTCATTCTTAAGTGACCATTGGGGGTTATACTTAAAATTCTGTCAATGCAAGTTATTATAGAGACAAATAGAAAATAACAAGTGAAATACAAAGAACTTTGTGGGCCTTACTTTGGCGATATGTTTGCTAGCCAAAAGGAAAGTTGAACTACTTTCCTAAGCTAAATTCATAGATTGATATCCAAAAAGTCTTCCTGGCTCACTTGTTTCATGCTGATGCTTCCAAACTTGTAATGGGTAGTCAGACACTAATGAATTTTTCAAATAGCATGGTTGTGTTAGTGGTGGTGAATGCAACCTCCTTTAAAGCTGGAATTAAGATTGGAGTTAAATATCCTTTTGAAGGGTTTGCTACAAGCTATGATGGGTGAAGGGAAGAGGATAAATAATCATCCTCAGTTACAACTTGTAGAAGCAGAATGTGGTGTTAGTTATCATTTGGTGTTTGAGGAGGAAACATTTTTATTGACTCCCCGTGCTTGACTAGGTCTGGTTAATGAAATTTGTTTGTTGAAGTCATTACCGTTGTTATATATGATGAGTTTACTGAATCAACGTTGCAATGTTATTCAGGTGGCGGGCATCCAGCAAACCTACCAGCAGTTCCATCATGAAGCAGTGCACCGAATTTTCACCCAACTCACAATCCCTGCATTTTTAGGAAGAGTGCTTGTGGGGATACCAACAATTCTGATGGTTAAGTTCTGTAGCAAGGCCTTGGCTAAATGGATTCTTCCTATAGTGTCAAACACATTGGGGATCCCTATAAAATCAACCAGCTACCTCCCGATGCTAAATACATCAGTGACTGGTAAAAAGCCAGAGGAGATTAAGCAATCAGGTTATATTAAGAAGTTATTCTTTTTCTCTCATCAGGGTTCCTTTGACGTGGACACCGGTATTAGATTCCTCCAGTATGCAGGCCTGGCATGGTCTGTGGTAGATCTTGTTCCCTCTTTATTCTCTCATCTAGGTTTGTAATGCTTTGATGACTGTGGTTCCCAGTTCTCACGCGATAGCTTTGATTAGAATGGCTCTATTGAGTTCCCAGGCCATGTGTTTTTGTCAATCATATTCATAGCTTTGTATAATTTCACATATAATTTTTGTTGTGTAAGTACCATTCAGCTTCCTCTGCTTATCTTAGTCTATTCATATAAGTGTAAATGCCCTTTTCTCAATGGAAATCTGGAGTTCAATACTTGATGTTTTGTCCCCTCCTCCGTGTATTATCCATCAAGTTCAATCTTCTTCAAGTGTGCTCTAGTGCCATAATCGAATTTGTCTTTTTACGAGTACACAAGTACCAAAATGAGTTGGGAACAAATGTCTACTGCATTGGATGAATCCTTGTAGTATATGGATTTCATGCTTCTTTGTTTGAGAAAGGTTTTCACTTTTTCACACTTTTTGCATATGGATTAGTTGTAGTTCTGCTTGCACTAATTTGTAACTATAGACTTAATTTTTATGGCGGTTAACTAAGCTTGTAATTATATTTTAGGATAAGATTTTATTAGTATGAGCTAATTTTAAAAATCAAAATAATTATAAGCTATATAATTAAATTAGGCTAATGCACATCAAGAAATAAAAAAAAAACACCAAATAAATTAAAATAATAAAGATTATTATTTAAGGAGAACAATATTTTTATGCATTAATTGATGATATTTCATCAAATATTTATCAAGTTTAGAAATTAAATTATGTAGCAAAAGACATAATATTAAGGATATAATAAAAAAATATTACAAAATGAAAAGGATTCATGCATGCATATTTATATATAGATAATATGTAACTGCCCGGGTAATTTTTGCGTTTTTACCAGTACCGTAAAGTTTTTCTATACAGTGATTTACCATTGATTTTAATCTTGGGTAATTAATTCATGGTAAATCAGGCATCGGATTCCGAAACCGAGCCTTGTGTCACATTCGGGGATTTTTTTTGTGGATTTTACGGACTCAAGTTGGTATTTTTCGAGTCCAGGAATCTTCAGAAAAATCGGATTTACCTCGGAGGGTCGGACCAGAAATTAAGGTAAGTGGGTACTACAGTTATTATCTGGTCCGGACGGAACCCGCCTCACATGCTGCACAGTGGTGCATAATTGAGGGTTGCGCCGCCTCTTTCCTGTGTCGCCCGTGCTACACCTTTTTCCTATGTAACCAGTGCCTTGCCCGTGCCTTACCAGTGTTTGGCATGCTTGTTAAACCCGTGTTTCTTGCTTTTCCAATACACACATTACACTCACCTCTGCAAAAAGAAAACCCATTGCCCAGCTTCTCATCCCGTTCATTCCTCTGCAAAAACTCAACTAGTGCAACTCACCCATAAAACCCGCCAGTGCAAAACCAAAACCAGAAAAGAAAAAAAATAATAAACACAACAAATACACATCCACCAATCCAGACCCGCCACGTCACCACCAACCCGTCACCTTTTCTTCTTCCTCCCCTCCTTGTTACTGTTCACGCGGTAGCAAACCGCGCCGCCGCACCCATCACCACTCCCACCATCGCCTCCCTCGCAGTGTCGCCGACCGGACGCCGCTTTCGCCTCCCCAAATCCTCCCCTCGACGCGCCGCCGACAGCAAGAACCCGACCGCTGCCTTCCTTGGCTTGTCGCCGTTGCACTGCCGTGTCCACCTGCAGCCGATGCCGTCACCGTCCTGCTCGTCGCCGCCTCCTTGCAGTTGTGTCGCCGTCGCCTCCTTGCAGTCGTGTCGCCGTCGCCTCACCGTTCCGCGTTACGTGCCGCCGCCTGCCACTGTACCCGTGAAGCCATCGGGTCTTGAGGGTGAGTGACCCGCTTTCCTTGGGTGTCGTGTGGATTCGGGTCAGGTTGACCCGGGTATGCTTGGGCTTGGGTGCAGCTGGGCCAGCTGCATGGGTCTGTACCTAGGCTCCTGGTTGGGGCTGGGTTGGGGTCTATGCAGTGGGTTGGGCTGTACTATTTGGGCCAGTTCGCTTTATAAAAAAAAGAAAGTAAAAAAAAAATATTTTGGGAATATATGAATATATTATGGGAAGTATAAATTCTGGTATTTTGGAAAATTAAGGTAATTATGATATGAATTATATCTTTTGAAATTATTATATGGTAAATACCCTTAACATTTATTATGGATAAGTACATGCATAATTATTTCAAAGAAAATTTTGTTATGGTAAATAATTCTTGTGGAAATATTTTGGGAAATATATATATATATATATATATATATGTTATCATTATTTTTGGAAAAATAATTTCATGGTGGCTATAATTCTAAGAAAGAATATATGTTGTATAAACTATTCTATGGAAATATTTTTGGAGGATATGATATAGAAAGTAATTTTGTGAAAATATTTTACCGGAATAATACCCGGCTATAAATATGGTAAATCATTATTTTGACTTGGAAATTAATGGTAAATGATAATGATAACGGAATATAACCTGAGGCCGTAACCGAGTTGGCATAGTATTTTAATTTACGATTTACAACATTAGACTGTCATCTGCATATCAATTACTGTGCATCTTATGTGAGCATATTTATTATTTGTTATATAGGAGTCGATAACGAGCAGTATTCCGAGGAACTGGCTTTGGAACCTGTTGAGGATTCCATAACTGATAATCGGCTAAGGTGATGATGGATAACCTTGATATGTGCCTATATTACTCTGCTGGTTGTGTTTGATGTTTGATTGCACTGTTGAGTGTTGCATTTTCTGTGGATATTTGATGATTTGATTTTGAGTCTTGGATGTTAGCTAAGGTATGGTCTGCTAACTGTCGTTTTTATTGTCGTTGTTGGACTGTTAACAGAAGATTTTCTGTTAACTGTGGTCGTGGTCGGTTTTTGGAATAAAGTAAATGGAAATAAATTGTGATAAGTATGTCGATCCTTGGTTTGATATTGGGGTGTTGACCCCTGGTTTTGAGTTTGGGATGTCGATTCCTGTGATTTGGTTTTGGAATGGATATGACTTAATTGTCACGTGGAAAGTAGAGGTACGACCGGATGGTTTGAGACTGTTTTGTAGTGGCCATGATCTGGGTTACTTGTGATGGGCATGTTGATGCCGGTTGATTGGGATGTTGATCCCTGAGATTTGTTATTGGGATGTTGATCCCAGGTTCTTTTTGATCTGGCACCAGGAACAGGTTGATAACCTGGTACGACCCTAGCTTATCCGTGACGGGGCCCGAAAGATAAAATTGGAATAATAATAAAGTCTTTGGTATGATTGGGTCGAGTCTTTGGTTTGGTATGTTGTGGCTGTTGTTGCCTGTTTGCCTTCCTTGAGTTTTACAGTCGCTGCATATTTTTGTTTATCCATGATTGTACTTCATTGTACCGGTGAGCGTTTCGGTCTCACCCCTCGCCTGCGGGGTTTCATCCCGTAGGATGAGTTATTCGTGGTTCAGGTACGTTGCATTCTGGCAGCTGTGGCATACCCTCGGACAGGACTCGGATCCATTAGTTTGCATCAGATTTTGTTTATGTTGATATTGAGATTATAAATACTTCTGTTGTGCTATTGTTTTCCGGAACCGGGTATTTTGATATTGGGCCGAAGGGCCAGATTTCTGATGTTTATGATGTGACATTGGCCGTTGGGCCGATTTCTCTAATATATACATTGTTTGTGCCACGTGTCGGCACTGTTGTTCGGTAATACTGTTTGATGGGTAACTGTTGGTCGGGGTGTTTCATAATAAGGCACATCACTAAGTGTAATAATATCACAATAAGAATAAGAAGTGATTGATTGTTTCTAGAATAAGACACATGCTGAGATATTTTGATCATGTGGCTTCTTTAGTTTAGTTTATAGAGATTGAAGTACTTAAAGAGATCATTTTCAAATATTCTATAACAAATTAATTTCTTCTTGGAGGAATTTGATACCCTATTTTATACAATTGAGATAAAATTAAGAGTGAAATGTTTTAGACAAGTTCAAATTAAGAAACTTGCAAAACAAAAGAGAAAAGCAAGGTTGAGATGGGACCAAAGCTAATTAGAATAGTAGTATATGAAACCAACACAACCATAAATACGAATGGGCAAAACCAATAACATACTGACATTCATGATCGGAAGGCATGAAGAAGACTATTCTCAAAACTTACAAAAAAAAAGAATACTATTTTGAAAATAAAAAATCAATTAAGGATAAATTATGTGGCATAGTCTAATTAATATATAAAGAGATAAAGAGGGTAAAGAAGTGATATAAGAAAGATAAGAGAATTAGATGGAAGAGTAGATTCTCATCCAAAAAGAAAAAAAGAAAAAAAAGGAAGAGTGGTTGGTTGTTGGTAAATATAGTGGGAGAAGAGAAGCAAAAGTGGGCGGTGGTGGCTATACTCACAATCAATTTTAGTTTGGCTCCTAACCCCGTAAATTATCTTGAGATGGGCTATATCTCCGCAACCATTTTCTCCCCTTTAGGCTGCGATGCAATTGGTGTTTTTTTTTTTTTTTCCCTCTCTCTTTTGCAGTAAATTATTAATAGTACAAACCCAAACAGATTTAACACTTAATTAAGCGAGAGATCCCCCCTTATTATAACCCTTAACCACCGTCTTCCACCTTCTAATCCCTCCTCCCCTTCCCTTTTTAGTTCCCGTAATTAATAGAGATTGATGATGGCCTTCGTCTAGATATTTTCTTAATCCATTTTTTTCTCTTCTTTGGTAGTTAGTGTACACAAACACACCCCCACAAATATAGGCGAAAACGAAAAGAAACAAAGAAACACGACAGACACGGCTTTTTTTCTCATCTGATAGATTTTTCTTTTCCAACTTTTTTAGATATTGAAAACCAAAAAAAAAACACACCAACCTCTACCTGCCCTTTTCACAACGAGAGAAAAAAAAAAAGGTAAGCAAACGAAGTCTCCTTCCTAGTCAAATTCCCTTCTTCTTCTACTACAAATCATCGTCTTTAATAATAACAACAGCAACAATCACAACCACAACGACAACCACACCCACAACAAAGAAGAAGAAGAAGAAGAATCAAAAGAGGAAAAACATTTTTCATTTGCTCTCTCCCTCTCTCTCTTCGCTACCTGATCCCGACAAAACCATATCTATCCGAAAAGCTAGGGTTTCGGTTCCATCGAATTCCTGCAAACGCTTCTTCCTTCTCTCGTCTCTTTTACAAATAGGTAAAAACTGCTTTGCTTAAATGTGGGCCAATTCCATGCTTAATTGTGTTCTGCTCTTGGTTTGGTTTGGATTGCTTGATTGTGATGCTGATTTGCTTCTGATTTGTTTTTGTTTAGGGTTTTCGTTTTCCAAGTATATAAATATCTTGAGCAGAGCAAGTTTGGTTAGTTAGAGGGATTTGGTTGCAATTATGAGAACTTCATGGGCTGATTCTGTTGCAAATTCTGGACCTGAGAATGCGGCCTCCTCGGGTTCGGGTAATGCTCGTCCTACCCGTGCCACTTATGTACCGCCGCACCTCCGTAACAAGCCACCTCCCTCCTCTGATTCCTCCTCCCTTCCGCCTGCACCGACTCCGGCTAACAACGATCGCGTAGGCTATGGTGGTGCTCCTGCCGCCGCTGGTTCTCGCTGGGCTGCTGTTGCTGGTGGTGGAGGTGGCACTGGTTCTGGTTCTGGTTCTAGGCCCGATTTTGGGCGTCAGGGTCCTCCTGGCTCTGGTAGTCGAAGCGGGGGTGGTGGCGGTGGTGGGGGTGGGTGGAACAACAGAAGTGGTGGGTGGGACCGGGAGCCCAATCCTTTTGGCAATGATGATGCAGAGGCGGGACTCGTTGAGCAAGAAAATACGGGAATCAATTTTGACGCGTATGAGGATATTCCGGTGGAGACCAGTGGGAGCAACGTGCCACCCCCTGTGAATACTTTTGCGGAGATAGACTTGGGGGAAGCAATGAATCAGAATATTCGGAGGTGCAAGTATGTGAAGCCCACCCCAGTTCAGCGTCATGCCATTCCCATTTTGCTCGCGGGGAGGGACTTGATGGCTTGTGCTCAGACCGGATCTGGGAAGACTGCTGCCTTTTGTTTCCCAATTATTAGTGGAATTATGCGGGAGCAGTATGTATCCAGACCTCGTGGAGGGAGGAATGCGTATCCACTTGCTCTTATTCTCTCCCCCACAAGGGAGCTCTCCTGTCAGGTCATTTTTTTTTTAAAAAAAACTTTGGCCTTGTTCTTTGCATTCCTCAACATGCACTCTTTTACTTGCAACCTTCTTACTTTCTTCCATTCCAATGTAATTGCAGATACACGATGAAGCCAGAAAATTTTCCTATCAAACTGGCGTAAAGGTGGTAGTTGCTTATGGAGGAGCGCCTATTAACCAACAGGTTCTTAAATCATGCGCAATTAGCTTTCTGCTTTCCTGTTTGTCAACATCTTTGTGGGTTTTCCTCTTGAAATGTATTCCCTTGTAAAAATGGAAATAGTGAACAAGATACAAACAGAAATTCACAAGAATAAGGTATTCTAGGAAGCCCATAAGATAGGGAGTAATAAAAGTGATAAGAGAAAGCAAAACATGATATTGTAAATGATGTTGTAGTTGTTGCAGAGCCTACGTTTTTTGGGGGTGATAATTTGCTCGGAATTGGTTGTCAAAACATGTACTTCATTTTATATCATATTAACTATTCCCTTTTTCTTTATTGCTTGATCAGCTGCGAGAGCTGGAAAGAGGAGTAGACATTCTTGTGGCCACTCCGGGACGGCTAGTGGATTTGCTTGAGAGGGCTAGAGTATCATTGCAGATGATCAGATATTTGGCCCTTGATGAAGCAGATAGGATGCTGGATATGGGCTTTGAGCCGCAGATTAGGAAAATAGTGGAACAAATGGACATGCCTCCATGTGGGATGAGACAGACAATGCTGTTTAGTGCCACTTTTCCTAAAGAAATTCAGGTTTGCTTTAGTTGCCTGTGGTTTTTCTTTTCTGTTGGCTTTCACTCTATTTATTGTATGCAGTACTAGATTATGTTAGTTGCTTCTGGAAAATTGGCTTCTATTAAATGTATCCTCATTGTTGCTAAGATTATTGGGTGGATTGTTCACTGAAGGTTTAATGCTTTTTAATTGTTGGGTGTAATCTAGTCACTTGCATGGATTTCAAAGGCAGGCTTATTTCTTGTGTCTTAGTTATCTTATGGCTTCCTGAATTACTAGCCATCACCATTTATTGTCTAAGCATGTTTGACTTCCATCAAGTACATATCCTAATTGTCTTTGCAAATTTGGCTGCGCGCAGAGACTGGCATCTGATTTCCTTTCAAATTACATATTTCTTGCTGTTGGAAGGGTTGGTTCAAGCACAGATTTAATTGTTCAAAGAGTTGAATATGTTCATGAGAGCGACAAGAGAAGCCATCTCATGGATCTTCTCCATGCACAGAGAGAAACTGAAGTTAATGGCAAGGTACATTCTTCAACAAGCTTCCTAAAGAGGTTCTTATGATTCATGACATTTAACGATGACATAATCAATTCATATTAAGTAAAAAGAAATAAGGATAAACTGGCATGTATAAATATGGTATTTCAGTGTAACATGAAGAATATAACAGTAATCAGATGTGCTAGAAAAGAAAATTACCATTTCAAGTCCCGGAGCATGCTAGGAGATCTTTTCCAGGGGTTTTGTTTTTGTTTAAGACTAAGTACTAAAGCATTTGCTTCTTCCTGGATTTGCAGCATTCTTTGACATTAGTTTTTGTGGAGACTAAGAAAGGAGCTGATTCATTGGAACATTGGCTGTATGTTAATGGGTTTCCTGCCACGTCAATTCATGGTGATAGAACGCAACAGGTGAGTTCAGCTGGAATGCGTGTGTGTCTACGTTAGCACTTTTTTTAATCCAAAGTATGCATTGTCGATGAGTTGCCTTGATCATGAATTATAGAGATTAGTGGATGAACATATGAGATAGGTTTTTTCTCTGTTTGAACAAGGTGATTGAAAGTAGCATTTAAATATTGCATTTTCAAACCAGAAAAGAACTGTGTTCTCTTGTCAGAATATGATTTGATTTCATTGTGTTATATGTTGGGTTGCAGTCTTGTCTCTTTCCTTTTCTTTTTTTTTTTCCTTTCCTTTTTTTTTTTGTAACTTGGGTTTCACTCTGCTATATTCAGTGTAATATTCAGCATGATTACTTCAAAACAATGCATCTGCTTTGCAGGAAAGAGAATTGGCGCTTAGGTCCTTCAAAAGTGGGAAGACGCCCATTTTAGTAGCAACAGATGTGGCAGCCAGGGGTCTTGACATACCCCATGTTGCTCACGTGGTGAATTTTGATCTTCCCAATGATATAGATGATTACGTTCACAGGATTGGGCGTACTGGAAGGGCCGGAAAGACCGGCCTGGCCACAGCTTTCTTTAGCGACAATAATTCGTCATTGGCAAGACCCCTGGCTGATCTCATGCAGGAAGCAAATCAGGAAGTACCGGCTTGGCTCAGTCGATATGCTTCAAAGGTACAATACAGTGGCGGTAAAAATCGGCGGTCGGGTGGACGTTTTGGCGGCCGTGATTTTAGAAAAGAAGGCTCCTTTAACAGGGTTACAGATTATTATAGTGGTGGTGGAAATAACGCTGCGGGATATGGGGTTCCTAGTGGTTATGGTGGGGGGTATGCACCGGGTGTGACTAGCGCTTGGGATTAGCGTCCTACAGTAGAACTGGTTGAGATCCTCTTGTTTATTAATGAGTATATAAATTTTTTTCATAATTCAAGGAATTAAATTTTGCACTTCTTGCTTGATTCTTTTTCTCTTTTAGTTTCCAGAGAAAAGTGAGGCTGTGTTTATACTTCTGTTCTGTCACCTCGGTTATTATGCATGGTTCGTGATACCAAGGACTAGCAAAAGACCATAATGCCATATTAAAATGACTGCAAGTTACCATCCAGCAGACAGTTGTTGCTCCAAAGTCATATCCTTTGGGCTTTTGCATTTGCTAATTGAATGTGCGAGAAATGTCAAGTTAGGCCAAGATCTTAGTTTGGGTCATCCTATATTCCAATGCACTTAGTAGCGTGCTTCATAAATAGTGTGCTTCATTGGTTGCATCTTTCTTTTTGTGCTTTGATAAGATAAGCACCAAGGTTAAGGCAATAATGGAGAAAAAGTCGGCCAGATGTTTGTGCTAAATGCACCGGGCCTAACCGGAATAGAACAGTTACACTTCCATTAATAAGAGGTGGTATTTGCAGTAAATTCCCAGTTGATATAGCTTTAGTGTCCACTTACTGATATAACATGCCTAAAGCAATGCGTATTGCACTTGCAAGTTCGTGCAAGGTAGACTTGGTGTGAAGTTGATTTCCTACGTAATGATTTGGAATGATAGACTGATTGGAAGTTTTCTTTTCATGTCTGTCTTCAGTAATTAATCTACAGCGACCCAATAGCGTAATGGTTATATTTTCCCATCAAATTTCCAGCGTCTCAATCAACTTATTTGCATTCGTTTCAATTTTCAGCAGCCTTTTGTAGTACCAGGAAGAACATAAGGAACAAACGCAAGCCACCTGCTTGAAGAAACGGAAGGAAATAGCTTGGGTGGACAATGGCCACTAACAGGATATTTATAAAGTGTTACACAATAGTGACCCTGATATTCCAAATGTAGAGGGCTCAACCATCCATAAAATGTTGACACAATATTGGCGCTGATATTCCAACTACAGTAGGCTCAATCGAGGAGCAGACAAGGCGTTATCTGTGTTTTCGTTCCTCATAGATGTGCAACTTAATAGGATGCTTTGAATATCAGCAAAACACTGGTACTACATACCTACAAGGCAAATCACAAAAGAGTTATTATACATTGAGATGGTTTACTCATAAGGAAAAGAGAATCTGACTCCATGCATCAACAATGTAAAATGCATCTTGCAAGAGATTGATGTCACACAGTAACAATTTTAGTCAAAACAAAGATGAGACCCCAAACCCAACAGTAAGGCATTAGCTGATAGAATTCTCTACTTACCAGTTTCAGTTGTTCTTATGTTTCTACAGGGAACAAATATACCTAAAATGCTCCCAACCTAACATTTAGCAAAGGGAAACAGTAACAAATTTAGCAAGAGGCAAACAAGATAAACCTATTCAATTTTATATTCTGAACCAACAACAGCAGACATTCATAACATGTAAAAGGCTGCTACCTTAACATTGAGGATCATGTGCCTCCTCTAAGCATGTGGCATTTTGATTTTGTTGGATAAAACTATTCTTCTTCAGACATTTCGTCCGTCTCAGAGATTTCCTCATAGCACTCTTCATCTGTTTCAACCTCTTCTTCCTCACATTCTTCTTGTCCCACTTCATCCAGGCCACCATTCAGGATATGTTGATGTATCATACTAACACCCTTATTCCGATAAAGAAGTCCTGTTCTCATGACATGATAAAACTTATCTCTTAGACGAGCTATCGGATGGGGGTTCACTAGCTTTCCCCTCTGGTAACCTTCTCTAAGAGCAACAGTGGTTGTCTTGCACTTCAATGAGAGGTAGAAAATTCCTGGATACCTAGTGAATAATCGAGTAAATTTATGTGGAAGAATCAATTCGTCTCTCAAACTCCTCAAGTAGTTCCTCTTAGTCTTCTTATGTATAGTCAGGCTCAAAAGCTCATGTAGAACCCCAACAACCCGCTTTTCCATAAGTTCACTATTTGGGTCAATACGTCTAGAATCCTCATAAGGGGAAATATAAGGCAACTTCTGAAACTCCTCCATCCATGCTTTCACTTTCTTTTGTGCTCCGTAACCCCTTGGAAAACTCATAGGGAAAATTAAAGGTGCTGGACCTCTATTAAATTGCCGATATTCACCGCCTGTTGTATTACCCTCATTACCTTTCTGCAACGCAGAAACAGTAAACTCCTCACGCCATTTCACAAGCTGCAAGCATGCGGCCCCATTCGACGCCTTAACAAATCGGAAATAATCAGGGTGATTTGGAATCAATACTTTATCAAAATTATCAGGCAAACCCAGATCCCATTTCAAAGGATGTAGTGACTGAAGTGGCAATGTCCTACTTTTTGTCATCATAAGCACTCTACACAGTCGCTCCACTGTATCACTCTCATGACTTTGGTGAATACTCTGCTCTTGTGAATCCAGCAAGAGTGCGGTGTCTGTTAATCTAAAACAAGGCAAATTCGCATATTGGGAATGCGGAAATTCATTAAAGAGAGTTGGGTACCTGCATGTAGATGGATTATAAAAAACATAATCAGGCCTCATTTATAGCATCTCACCAATCTTGTCAACAGCTCCGTTCTCGGAATCTCATGCATGGCCTAAACAACTAAGAAACACAAGTAAATGATAAACCAATAAGTACGGAGGAATTACAAACCATCAAGGAAATGCCATTCTCAAACTTTCCGGGGACACATACACCAATATGATCCAAACACAACCTAAAGTTTAAATAAAAAGACAAATAATTCGTTCCACGCATCCCTCTCAATAAGGACAGAAGGAGCTCGATCCAACAATTAGAGAAACAAAGCCAAGAGATAAGAACCCAAAAGTGGGCTATAGAAAAAAAAAGAAAAAAAAAAAAACCTGCGCATGAAGCGAAGAACAGGCACAGTAAGGCCAAGAAGCTTTTGCCAGTCAGCAACAGACTTTGCAGTGAGGAATCCAGTAGGAGACCGCTTGATTGCGTCTTTCAAGAGACAAGCCGCTTTGAGATCGGTTTCTCTATCAATAATGTGGTCTAGACTGCGGTTCTTCACCCATTTCAGCCTAACCTTGGCTATCCATCGGCGGCAAATGAGACGGTAAAGGTTGCTGCTTTGGGGCTCAATTGGGGGTTTTGACACCACAAGCTTCTGTAATGTAAACAAAGAACTGTGGGTTCTGGAGATCATCGTTCTTAGTGCAATTAGGCTTTTTGTTTGATCATTCAAAATTGGGAATTCATTGGTTGGATTGATGGAATTTGGAGGGTTTATATGCCTTTTGGGTTCTTAAACCCTAGTAGTAACTAACCACTGTATTGAAGGCTTGAAGCAAAACTAATGGGAAATTAGTTACAACTTACAACGTTGGTTTTAAAAAAAAAAGTTATAACGTCAAAAGAAAAAAAAAAGGAAATTAGTCACAGTCTATTTTCCCTTCTCGAGCAGCTTCCGACGTGTCGTTCAGTGTATGAAGCCGATTATATAAAAAATTTGATTTGCTTGTCTCATGAGTTGGTACAAAATTTCAAACAATAAGCCATTTTTTTTGTCGGAGACCGAGATCATATATTGATAATATTTGCAAAAGAATACAACAGAGCCCTACAATCAACTCTGTAGGTTTCTATCCTCCTCTAGCCTGTTACAAATTACCGGGGGAGGAGAGGACAAAAGAATAAGGCCATTACAAGAGTTAAAAGCTAGCCTAGCCAACTGACCAGCAGACAAATTGGCATCATTCTGTACAAAATCAAAAGAGTTACAATTAGACTTTGTTAGCTCCAATAAAAGTGACTCTGTGAATAAATTATGGGTACCTTCAGAAGTCTGTACCTCCCGCACCCATTTAATAGCTTTCTGAGAGTAGGACTCAATGGAGAAGCACCCGCAGTTGATCATCTTTACAGCATGTAAAGCATCATGGAGAGCCTGACATGCCGCTTTGAACGGTAGGATATGCCCTATATTTGCCACAAAACCTCCCTTCCACATACCATCAGAATCTCTCAAGGCGCCACCTGCAGCTGCCCAACCACTATCAACATCCAAAAAACTGCTACATTGAACTTCAGGCACCCCGAACTAGGTGCAGACCAATGGCTTATGTTGGTGCGTCCCCTTCTAGTAGACCTCCCCTTGTCCGCTTGGTGGTCCCATGCTCTGACGTACCTAAAAGCGAGGTCTTTGATCACCTTGATCGGATTGTGTATCAGTTTCCCATCTAGGTTAAGAAGTCACTGGTTCCTCCACTTCCATAATAACCAACAGGTTAAAGCAAAAACCATTCGCCAGGGGAGCTCTCCCTTTGCCGAGCTAGAGATGCTTAGGTTGCGCTGCAACCACATAGTAGAGTCCATAGAGAAAAAACCCAGAACCTGTGATTGAGCAGCCAAACCCTACCAAATGTCTCGAGCGAACACACAGTCGTGAACTGCATGTAAAGAGGATTCTGTTTCATTTCCACAGGTGCTGCACAGCTGGTCCGCACCTAAGGATAAGACCTAAGATTAGTTAAGATTTTGTGATTAGGATAAAGATATATTTAAACATATAGTTAGGATACACACAGTTTATATTTTGTATTTTGTATTCTTAACAACCTCTCACATTTGTGTATAAATAGAATGCAGTGCACCACTCAAAGTGTGTGCCAATTATTGTTCTCTTTCATGGTAGCGGAGCATACCTAGAATTTCTCTCTTTTTTTTCTTCCAAAATTTCTCCCTTATTTCTCTCTTAATTTATTTTCTCACGGCCACATCTGTTGCTGCTACCTCTTCTTCTCTCTTCCCCAATATTTCATATCAACTCTCTATCACACTTAATTCTACCAATTTCCTTCTATGGAAGACACAATTCATGCCTGTCTTACGAAGTTACGGTCTTGATAAGCATCTTTCGGAGACTACCCCAGTTCCAGCTCAAATATTAGAGGGAGGTCCTGTCAATCCAACATATGAGGAACGGGTTCGGAAAGACCAGACAGTGCTTAGTTAGATCATCACTTCAATTTCAGAATCAGTGCTGCCATATGTAGTTGGTGCTGAGACTGCAGCAGCAGCAGCTTGGAAGAAAATTGTCACAACCTATGCTAAGGCATCTAAGCCTTTGATTCATGAACTTAAAGCTCAGTTGCATACTCTACAACGTGGGGATATGTCTGTTGAGGCATATATGCTCATGGCAAAAGGGATTGCTGATAAATTGGCTGCACTTCAACAACCTATCTCTGATGAAGATCTTGTTGATTTTGTTTTGGCAGGTTTAGGGCCAGCCTATCGTCCGTTTGTTTGGGCACAAGAGGCTCGCCATGAGGCTCTTGATTTTGAAAGTTTGCTTGGGCTATTGCTAAACGAGGAGCGCCAGTTAGCTCGTGATCATGTCCAGCCTGAGATACCACCAATGGCGATGCACATGTCTTTTTTTGTCTCACAGGGCCGTAGGCAGGGCTTTAAACAGGGCCGTGGACGAGGTATCTATTGGGGGTCGTGCTCAGCAGGTTCTAGTTTCTGGTCATGGTATACTCTCTACTCCTCAATCTATGCCGACACAACAATTCCAAACCGCTATGTCTCCGATTGATCGTGGTAATCTTCAGTGTTATAACTATCGTGGTTATGGGCATGTTGTCCGAGTATGTCCTACACCAAAATTACCTACTAATTCCTACTATGTCTCTCCCCTTACCTCCAACGTTGCTACAACCTCCCCTTCCTCCACCCAATCCTGGCTAATAGACAGTGGTACCACGCACCATCTCACTGCCAATATGGACAATCTTGCCATTCATTCCAATTATAGTGGTCCTGAAGAAGTCACTATTGGTAATGGTTCTAAACTCTCTATTTCTCATGTTGGCTCTACTCACATTCCTGCCTCTAACTGTAAGTTTAGTCTTGATAATGTTCTTTGTGTCCTAGCAGTAAATCGTAATCTCTTATCTGTTAGTTCCTTTGTTCGTTCTAATAATGTCTCTATTGAGTTCTTTCCTGATTTCTTTCTTGTTAAGGATTTGGCAACAAAATCAATTCTTCATCGAGGCAGGTGTGATAGTGGGCTATATTCCTTCTCTGTTCCTAGCTTTACCTCACCCTTAGTTTCAAACTTTGCATCACTGTCGACATGGCATGCACGGTTAGGACATGCTTCTAATGCCACCATGCACAAAACTGTTCCTTCTTCATCGATTGGTTCCTCTTCTATTCGTAAGTCAATTTGCCGAGCTTGTGCTATTTGTAAAGCTCATCGTTTACCTTTTTCATCATAAAAAACTTTCGTTACTGCACCTCTTGAATTAATTTGTTCCGATTTATGGGGTCCTGCTCCAGTAATTTCTCATGACAATACCCGCTATTATATTCTATTTTATAATCATTATTCTAAGTACTCTTGGATTTATTTTCTTGCCCATAAATCAGATGTTCTTTCTGTGTTTCATCAATTTCGCACTTATGTCGAAAATTCTTTGGTCTTTGTATTAAGTCGTTCCAAGCTGATTGGGGGGGAGAGTTTCAAGCATTAACTCCCTATCTTCGGTCTCACGGTATCAGCCAATGCATCTCTTGTCCCTATACTCCAGAACAAAATGGTTGTGCAGAGAGAAAACACAGACATATTGTTGAAATTGGTAGAGCTATGCTTCTTCATACTAGTGTTCCATATAAATTTTGGCCCCAAGCTTTTGTCACAGTTGTGCATTCCATTAATTGGTTGCCTACTCCTCTGTTAAATCATAAATCAACATATGAAGTTTTTTCTCATACTCCACCAGACTACTCCTTATTACGAGTTTTTGGATGCTTGTGTTATCCTTGGCTAAGGCATCGTGCACCAAATAAGCTCTCTCCTCGCTTTTCACCTTGTGTTTTTCTTGGTTATAGTCCCACTCATAAAGGATAACATCTTTCTACTCAAAAAATTCATATCTCACGCCATTTTGTTTTCTCTGAATAGGATTTTCCATTTAAGGCTAAGAAGGCTGCTAGTACCACTGTCTCTCCTGTACCAACCCAACCTTTTACCATTACCTTCCCGTTCCCGACCATAACTTCCCATAATGTACTATTACCACACTCTCCGCCACAGTCTCCTCTACAATTTCCTCAACAGTCTCCTCCACCGCCTCCACAACAGTCTGCACCATGGTCTCCACAACAGTCATCACCACAATCTCCACACAGTCCCCACCACAGTCTCCACAACAATCCCCACCACAGTCTCCACCACCCTCTCCTCCACCAGCACGACCACGAACATGATCTTCTACGGGCATTTCCCAACCTAAGACTTTCCCTAATTATGTTGCATATTCAGCAACTGTACTTGCCCCTTCTGATCCGACGAGCTATACACAGGCAGCAAAAGATGAACACTGTCATGCCGCCATTGATGCAAACCAAGGCAAGACTAATGCACGCTAAGGCGACCAAGGAAGAAGCAATAGACACAAACATGGAGCTTGGATGTATTCCAACAAGCTCACTGTGTATTCCAACAAGCTCACTTTCCGAATCATATCCAAGATTCGTACTCACAAGAAGTTCAAGAAGAGATGGAAAGTCAAGATTGGAGAGGAGCTGAAACTGAAGCCCATCAATTTGCTGTCAATTAAGAAGTAATTGACTCGAGAGCACATTGGGCCCAGTCAACATCAATCCACCTTCAGGAAGGTGTCGACATATCCATTTTATTTTTATTAATTATAGTTGTCAAATTAAAATCGACTAGTTTTATTTTATTTTATTATTGTAAGGATTTAATTAGTGTCCAAGTTATGTGGGCTCAATTAAATCCTAGTCCATCTAGTAATAGGAGAGGAGGCGCCAAGACTTGGAGTTCAAGGAAGAGCTGATGGTACTGTTCACCAACGTTACTGTTCACCGACGCTACTGTTCACCGACTTTACTGTTCACCGATTTTGAGGAGGTGTGTTCTTCTATAAATAGAACCCTTGGGGTTCATTGTTATTCAGAATGTTTGAGTAATAAAAAGTTCAGTTAAACTTGAATAATCTCGGCCCAAAGAGAGGAGTCTCTTTGTTTGTTTTATCCTTTGTGCTTTGTTTCTTTGTTGTTTAGCACCGAGAGTTTAGGAGGTGGAAGGGGCTTTCGCGTCCATCTGTTACCTAACACGGATTGTTAGGAGGTGAAGAGCATCGGCGCAAGAACAGTGCACGATTGGTTATGATTTGAGATCGGGACAACTTTAGGTACGAATGTGCTTCTAGGTCCGGCTAGGTGTGTTGTCGCATCAATTTTGGTAGCGGAGCTCAGGTTATCAAATCAATCAACAATCCTTTTATTTTTCTGTTGATTATTATTCTGCCATAATTATTTTTTTTTTTAAAAAAAGTAGAAGAGAGAAATAAAGTATTTGATAACCGAGAATTGTTTGCAAGAGTAGTTGAGGCTATTAGCTCAAGACAATGTCGCAGTCACCAAACAGCCAGAACTCGGAGAGCAGCAAGCAAGACGGACAAGGAGAGTCTTTACAATGGAGAGCATTGCGGGATGAGGTTCTCCGTCTCAACAACCAGTTGCTCAATAAATCTGATGAGCTTGCCGAGTATAGGCGCAAACAAGACAACGACATGGCAGAGCTGAAGCGCATGCTAGCTAGCTTGGTCCTCGAGAGGGTGCAGCAGCAACCACCACGACAACAGCAGCAGCAGCAGCCTCATCCACGCCAACAGCAACAAGACCCGCCAATAGCAGAGGGACCGCAACGAAGGGGTGAGATGCCCGAACCCCGGGAGCAAACTGAACCTCAGAGGCGTTTGGAAGGCGAGTTTGATAGTTGCAATACACTCAGACTTCAAAAGATGCCCGAGCTGCAAAAGGTGTTCTTCTATACTAGATGTTCCGTGAAGGAAAAAAGTTGTAGCTTGAAAGTTGATGCGGGAAGATGTACCAACATGGTGAGTACATATGTTGTGGACACGCTAGGATTGGAGTGTATGATGCATCCTAGACCTTATCGGATAAAAGGGAAGAATGACATGAGAGAGATCAAGATAACCAAACAAGTCTTTGTTTCTTTTTCAATTGGGAGGTATTCTGACCAAGTGTTGTGTGATGTTGTGCCTATGGACGAGAACCATCTGTTGCTTGGTAGACCCTGGCAATTTGATAGGAGAGTGGCTCCTGAGAGAGATAAGAGTAGGTACTCATTATACATGGGGGATCAAAGGTTTTTCCTTCGGCCATTGTCTCCACAAGAAGTCAATGAAGATCAATTGCATATTAAAAGAAGAGTGGAAGCATGGAAAGCCGAGCAGGCCAAAGCTCAAGCAAAGTATGAGGAAGAGAGGAAGGCTGAGGGCCTTGTAAACGGAGAGCTGGAGAAGAAAGCTGAGAGCCTTGCAAAAGGAGAGTTAGAGAGGAAGGCTGAGAGCCTTGCAAAAGAAGAGGAGGGTTCAAAAGAAAATAAGAGTGAGAAGAAGGAAGAAGAAGTAGAATTAGAGGAGAAAGAAAAGAAAGAGGAAGCCGAGTGTGAGGAAAGAAAAGAGATAAAAGAAGCCTCAAAAGAAATTGTGTTAAAAGGCTCAAATGAGAGAGATGAGAAGGTTGACTATGAGAAAAAGAAGAGTTTATTTGTACTTTTGTACAAGGAAGCTTGGTTCAAATCTAACATTTACCCTCGTCTATCTAGTTTTGTTGTTGTTTCCGTTTTGCAGCATTTTCGGGATGTGTTTCTAGAAGAGTTACTAAAAGAATTGCCGCCTATTCGGGGCATAGAGCATCAAATTGATTTTGTTCCTGGAGCACAAATCCCAAATCGGCCAGCATATAGGGCTAACCCCGAGGAGACCAAAGAAATTCAGAAGCAAGTCGACGAGTTACTTACAAAAGGGTTGGTATGGGAGTGTTTGAGTCCTTGTGTTGTACCAGTGATTCTAGTAACCAAGAAGGATGGTACATGGCATATGTGCGTTGATTGTCGCGCTATCAACAAAATAACAGATGTTTCTTGTCCTAAAGAATTGCCGCCCCGAGGCGAAGATGGATCTATATATGGGACGCCGATTACAATCAAAAGGGAGCATCAGGTTTTAAGTTCCTTTTCTATGCCTTTAATGTCTAAATTGGAGAACATGATGAGTATCGATTCGAGGACAAATCGCTTTGAGGAGAGAGGGAATGATGCAAACCAAGGCAAGACTAATGCGCGCCAAGGCGACCAAGAAAGAAGCAATAGAGACAAACATGGAGCTTGGATGTATTCCAACAAGCTCACTTTCCGAATCATATCCAAGATTCGTACTCACAAGAAGTTCAAGAAGAGATGGAAAGTCAAGATTGGAGAGGAGCTGAAACTGAAGCCCATCAATTTGCTGTCAATTAAGAAGTAATTGACTCGAGAGCACATTGGGCCCAGTCGACATCAATCCACCTTCAGGAAGGTGTCGACATATCCATTTTATTTCTATTAATTATAGTTCTCAAATTAAAATCGACTAGTTTTATTTTATTTTATTATTGTAAGGATTTAATTAGTGTCCAAGTTATGTGGGCTCAATTAAATCCTAGTCCATCTAGTAATAGGAGAGGAGGCGCCAAGACTTGGAGTTCAAGGAGGAGCTGACGGTACTGTTCACCAACGTTACTGTTCACGGATGTTACTGTTCACCGACGCTACTGTTCACCGACTTTACTGTTCACCGACTTTGAGGAGGTGTGTTCTCTTATAAATAGAACCCTTGGGGTTCATTGTTATTCAGATTGTTTGAGTAATAAAAAGTTCAGTTAAACTTGAATAATCTCGGCCCAAAGAGAGGAGCCTCTTTGTTTGTTTTATCCTTTGTGCTTTGTTTCTTTGTTGTCTAGCACCGAGAGTTTAGGAGGTGGAGGGGCTTTCGCGTCCGTCTGTTGTCTAACACGGATTGTTAGGAGGTGAAGAGCATCGGCGCAAGAATAGTGCACGATTGGTTGTGATTTGAGATCGGGACAACTTTAGATACGAAGGTGCTTCTAGGTCCGGCTAGGTGTGTTGTCGTATCAGCCATGTAGGCTGAATATGATGCATTACTCGCTAATGGAACATGGACACTTGTGCCTTCTACTACTACATCTAATGTAGTTGGATGCAAACGGGTTTTCAAAACCAAACGACATCCTGATGGCACCATTGAACGTCACAAGGCTCGACTTATGGCCAAAGGCTTTCTTCAACGACCGGGGATAGATTTCACCGACACCTATAGTCCGATAGTCAAGCCCACTACCATCTGTCTCCTCCTCTCTATTGCTGTGACCAATAATTGGTCTGTTTCTCAGCTTGATATTTCTAATGATTTCCTTCATGGTACTTTGGATGAAAAGGTGTATATGCAACAGCTGCCCGACTTTATCCATCCACTAAAAAGGATTATGTGTGTCTTCTAAATAAGTCCCTCTACGAGGCTTGAAACAAGCCCCGCGGATGTGGAATCAGTGTCTTACAGATAAACTTCTTAACTTTGGCTTCCATCGTTCCAAAGCAGATACATCTCTTTTCTATTATCAGAATCCACCAGGGGCGATCATGTTTTGTCTTGTCTATGTGGATGATATCCTTCTCATGGGCTCTGATTCCACCCTTGTCTCTCGGCTTACTCGGCATCTCCAGGATTGTTTTGCTCTCCGAGATTTGGGCCGCTTATCCCACTTTCTTGGTATTGAAGTCCATTGGCATTCGAATGGGCTTTTATTGAGTTAGTCCAAGTACATCACCGACCTATTACAACGGGCAGGAATGGCGAGCGCCAAGGAGCTTTCTACCCCCACCACCACTGTTGATAAGATCAGTGCTTCCATTGGCACACCACTTTCTGATCCCACCAAATATCAGAGTATTATGGGTGGATTGCAATATCTCACATTTACACGTCCCGATCTTGCCTATTCGGTCAATCGGCTCTCTCAATACATGCATTGTCCGACTGAGGACCATTGGCGCACAATGAAGCGTATTCTATGATATATCCAAGCCACTTCTCAGCATGGCTTATTTATAAGTCGTGGCTCTCCTCATATTCTTCAAGGCTATTCTGATGCAGACTGGGCGAGCTCTATTGATGACCGAAAGTCTACTACTGGGTTTGCTGTTTATTTGGGTCATAATCTTGTTTCTTGGTCCTCTCGTAAACAACATGCTGTGTCCCGCTCTTCTACCGAGGCAGAGTATCGGGCCTTGGCCACGGTGGCTTCCGAGGTCGTTTGGATACAGTCGTTATTAAGTGAGATAGGTCTGCTAGTGTCCTCGTCTCCAGTGTTGTGGTGTGATAACTTGTCTGCCACTTATCTCATCGCTAATCTCGTGTTTTGCGGACGAAGCACCTCGAGATCGATTTTCACTTTGTCTGAGATAAGGTTCAGGACAAATGTTTTGTTGTGCGGTATATTGGTTCTCATGAACATGTGGCAGACATTCTCACCAAACCTTTGTACAAGACTCGATACTGTGAATTAGACAAGCTGAATATGTGTCCACCCCCATCCCGCTTGCGGGGAGGTGATAAGGATAAGACCTAAGATTAGTTAAGATTATGTGAATAGGATAAAGATGTGTTTAAATATATAGTTAGGATACACACAGTTTGTTATAAAATATAGTATTTTATATAGTATGAATACTGTTTGTATTATGTATACATACAGTATACACTCTATTATTATATATATGAATTGTGTAAGATAAAGAAAAGAGAAAAATGAAAAGAGATAGAAATCGGGTTAAACCCGAGCACCTCCTCTCTCAACTTTCTCTCAATTTCTTCTCTTCCTCTTCCTCCAAATTTCTCCTCAAATTAGTTGTTTTACAACACGTTATCAGCACGATAACGTCTCTACCGAGCAAGGATAAAACCCGACAGGAGAGGAAGGAAAGGAAACCGGAAAACGGCAAGGAAAGCATAGAAACCCGCCGGCCGTTTTCGTCTCCGATGCCGTGCATGACACCGCCACTGCCACCTTGATCCCCTCGCCGTCGCCGACTGACCGTCACCTCCTCTGCCTCCTTCCGGTGCCCGACGCGCCGTCAGCAGCCCTCGACCCGACGGCGGATCCGGACCCGGTTCTTTCTAATCCGAGTCTGTTCTTCTTCTTCCTCGTCGCCACGCTGCCGCGCCGCTGCAACCGCGCCTCGATGCTGCCGTCTATCGTCGGCTCCTCCCCCACAGCCGGTGACAAGTCCCCTTTCTCGTTTTCCTTTTTCTTCTTTGTTTTACTTCATTTAATGTTGTGTTTGGGTTGGATTGTTTTTAATTGTTTTTTGTTGTTGATGATTGATTGCTGTGCTTTTGTGTTTCCGGCGAGTGGTTGATTGTGTTGGATTTGTTGTTGTTTTGGTTGTTTGTGTTTGGGTGTATATGGTGGCCGGATTCCGGCGAGTGTGTTTTTGGTTGATTATTGTGTTTATTTCATTTTGGTTGATTGTGGATGGGAGATGGATGTTTGTTGTTGTTGTTTTAATTATTGCTGTGAATTGTTGTTGGGATTGTAATGTTGCTAATGGAGAATTCACGTGAACAGTGATTTTTGGCCGGAATCCGGCGTGAACAGTGTTTGGTCGGAATCCGACGGACACGGTATTTAGCATCTACGGATTTTCCCGGCAAGCCCCGAAGTGCTCGGGCAGAATTTAGTGCCTCGGAAATTATCCGGCACGGTGAATAGTAATTTCCGGCGATCGTGAATAGTGATTTTGGCCGGAATTTGAAACCTCGAATTTTTTTTTTTCGGCGAACCCCGACGTGTTTGGCCGAAATTTTATACCTCGGGTTATTTCCCGGCAAGCCCAGAAGGTGTGAATAGTAATTTTGACCGATCTAGCAACCGTAAATAGCGTTTTTGGCCGATCCGACGAACCCCGAAGTGTTCGATCGGAATCCGACGCCTTGGGTTTTTCCCCGCCAAGCCCAGAAGGCTAATGGCATATACATACCGGAATAGTAACCGGATATTAGTAATATATATTATATGTATTATTGCTGAAAGATTTATCGAGTAAGCATATTTTTTTTGGTTTCTATTTAAATTCCGATTGGGCTATTAGAGGGCCCACTGCATTTACATTTATGTTTTAATTTTATTTATGCTTTATTTGGGCTCATGAAAGGCCCATAATGGTCGGCTAAGCCGCCTATTTCTTTATATTTTTTTTTGGGCTCGTATAAGGCCCATCGCTTTTATTTTGCTGAAATTTAATTTTTATTGGGTTCGCTATAGGCCCATTGCATTTATTTTTCAGCAATTTAATTTTTAATGGGCTAATTAATAAAAAGGCCCATCGCATTTAATTTTCAGGCATTTATTTTTAATTGGGCTACAAAAGGGCCCATTGTATTTAATTACCTTGCCTTTAATTTTATGATTAATATGGGCTCGTACTAGGCCCATCATTTAATTTCCTCTCATTTATTTTACTTGGGGTAATTTATTATATGCCCCTTGCTTATTTATTTTAATTAAGCATTTCCTTATTAAATTATGATATTTGAATTTAAGACCCTCAAAATTTCCGGAAGAAATTTGTTATGGGTATTAAATGAGGACAGGAATTTATATGCTAATAGTCTGATAGACTAAATATATGAGTCCAGCAGACTCAATAATAAAAAAAAATAATACATCGAAGACTGGAAGTCTTACCGTCCAAAAGATCCTGAAGATCGTTCACGGAAAATCGAAAATAAAAACTATTACCACCAGAAGATGGACATTATATGACCACCAGAAAGTGGATAATATACTTGCTTACCCTGAAGGAGCAGTTTATTTTATCTTCAATTTATTTTCTGTTTAGTTTAAATTAATTCGCATTGCAATTTATTTTGTTTACTTTTCAGTACTTTATATTTGTTTCTTAGAATAATGCCTGAAGCATTAGTCTCGACGACAATGCAAAATTGACATCCACAGGGGGAGAATTATATGTGTGTGGCTGTCAATATAACATATTATGACATCTCGAAATGATTAACACGCTCCAGAAGAGCATAAATTCGAATATGTTCCTGAAGAACGCATGTTTTAATATGATCTAGAAGA
>JAKUCV010000552.1:0-39638 GCA_028386065.3 Turnera subulata | reverse complement strand
TTTTTACAGCCTACTATGGATCCATAAGTCGTGAAATATACATAAAGATCCCTGAAGGATCCAAGTTGCCGGAAGCAACTAATTCCCGGGAAATTACAAAGTTAAATTATATTGATTTTACATGGTTTAAACCAATGTGAGCATGCATAGTATAAAGTACATGCATAAATTCATCATTGTTAATGATGATAGTTTATAATGTGATTGGAACTCTTGAAGAAATTTCCAAATACCGTGCTATTAGACTGGTCCTGGAGTACCCTGTCTAAGTGCAATATGTATTGCTTGCAACATAAAGCCTGAAGCTTATAATATAAGCCTATCGATACAGATCCCCCACTTGATCCACAAAAGGCACAGTCGGACATCTGCCACAACATTGCACATGAAGTTGCTATATCATCAGGTCCACAAAAGCAAAAGAGCAAGACTGATGCTCCTACAACAAGATTATGAAGATTATGCTGCCAACTCTGTCCAATTGAAGTAACGATGTACCAAAAGCAATCAGACAAAGTACACGTCACCAGAAGCTGACAAGGACGATCGGCGTGCAACGATATCAGGAAATCTATGAAGGCCAAAATGAGGGGGAGAAGAATACGCACTGCACTCTTTTTTCCTTCACCAAGTTTTTATCCCACTGGGTTTTTCTTGGTAAGGTTTTTAATGAGGCAGTTGTTCCAAAAGCGTATTCTATCCAAAAACAAACAGTATTCAAGGGGGAGTGTTATAAAATATAGTATTTTATATAGTATGAATACTGTTTGTATTATGTATACATACAGTATACACTATATTATTATATATATGTATTGTGTAAGATAAAGAAAAGAGAAAAATGAAAAGAGATAGAAATCGGGTTAAACCCGAGCACCTCCTCTCTCAACTTTCTCTCAATTTCTTCTCTTCCTCTTCCTCCAAATTTCTCCTCAAATTAGTTGTTTTACAACACAGTTTATATTTTATATTTTGTATTCTTAACAACCTCTCATATTTGTGTATAAATAGAATGTAGTGCACCACTCAAAATGTGTGCCAATTGTTGATCTCTTTCACTAAGTGTCTTTCAACATGCAATTTATTGGTGAGGAGTTTCTCATGGCCAAGCAACCATAAAAATGAACAGACTCTTCTAGGTCCTTTCCGTTTCCATATAAGGTCCCAAAGCTTCTTAGAAACCTGCCAATTCTGTTTTTCAAAAGCAACATAAGCAGATTTAACTGTAAAAACACCACTTGCTTCCCCAAGCCACCGTGCCTTATCTGGGCCAGCATTCTCAACAGGGGAGGAAATAAGGCCATGTCAGCTCTGATTTGGGGAGGAATGCAGGCCTTAAAGCTTTTCCAATCCCAATTACCATCTGCAGGAACAAAATAATTGACACTTCTTTTGAGGAGATTGCTCGAAATTTCAACGAGTGTATCCTCTGAGATGCTCCTCTCCTCAGTTTACCATCTATCACTCCAAAAATATAATAATAAGCCATTTGATTAGGCATGAATAAGTGTCAGAATTCGAATTCTTGTATACACAAAAGATCCTCAACAATTTACGGACCATAAGTGCAAGAGCACAGCTAGAGTGGCATGAGCCAAGCTATTTTCCTCAACTCAATTACAGTTTGCTTTAGCCTATTAAATATTTTTAATACTGTATGATATAATAGTTAAATTATTAATTGAAAAATATACTTTTATTGCGCGTAATATTTAAGTTCGAAATTAATTCCAACCATCTCATACCATTCCAGCTATTCATTTGTGAACCAATTAAAATTCGCACACCAAAAAAATATAAAATACAAACCAGGTAATGATGGTAATATGGAGTTGGCCTAAATGGTAAGCCTCTTAGTTTCGCTTAAGCGAGGCCTCAAGTTTGAGTCCTTATATATGCAGAAAATTTCTATTGGGAGACTGGCTCACCATAATTAGGTGCATGACTGGGGTCAAGTCCATATTAGTCGGAGCAAAGACTACAGATATCGAATGAGAAACCCAAAAAAATACAAAATACAAATGTTTAACGTTTTGGCTACCAAATAACTCACAAGAGGAGGATTGTAAATTCGATTATTTAGTTCTTTTCAACTTTTTCTTACAAACAACCATAATTCTTAATTGAATGAGATAAAAGAAAATATTTATCAATATTATGGCGAGATGTTGATGCAACACAACAAAATACTAATGGTTGATTGGGATTACAAAAATAGTATAAAAATGTTAATGTTTTGACAATCAAACAACATAGACAATTGTATATACCCATCAGTTGTTTGATTAGGGACACGATTGGAATAGAAAAAAGAATCACCTTGGATTGAAAAAATAAAGGGTAAAGAGAAATGACACAGCTTAGAAAGAAAGATAAAAATGTAAAGAGAAAGAGATATTAGGTAATCGCAGTAGCAAAATTTGGAGTAAAAGTACCGTCGCATCTTAAGAATCCTGATGATTAATGAATAAAAATTGGGTGGTGAAGGTGTCTAATATTTTTAGATACTATGTTTGTGATCCAAACGGGATTAAGAGATAAAGTGTATAGATTGATGGTGATTTTTAGGATTGACGAGACTATGAGATTAAGAGATTGATTAAGAGTATAGATTGATGGTGATTTTTAGGATGATGACGAGTCTAAGATTAAAATATTGAGTACAGTGTAACGACCCAGGTAAAATTTATATGATTTTACCGAGTCGTTTAAACTCTTACAACGGTAAATATATTTTATCGTTGTAATCGAGAATTCTACCGCACCAGGTTTTCTGAGTTTTACCGGGAGTAACCGAGCTTCATTTCGATTGCCAAGGATATACGACGTTTTGGAGTATCTTCGTAACCGAGCCTTGGAATTAACTTTCGAGAATTCTACACGGCTAACCGAGCCTCGGTTTTCAATTCCGAGACTTGGGCAACGCTCGGGAGAGTTAATTGGATTTTCCGAGCCTAAGTCGTATTTTCGGGACCGGGACGAATTTTGAAAAGACGACTATGCCCTTGGGATATTTTGGAACACAAGAGAAGCATGAAGGGCAAATATGTCTTTTGTCAATCCAGATTTTTCTGCAATCAAGCACACAGTAAACTCAATAATTCTGCTCATTTGGTCGACACCTTTATTTTGCTCTTTTCGTTTTGTCTGCCACATTCTTTTCCCTTTCCTTTTATTTTTTTTCCTCTCCCTCGCCC
The DNA here is from genome assembly GCA_028386065.3 of Turnera subulata. NCBI lineage: Eukaryota > Viridiplantae > Streptophyta > Magnoliopsida > Malpighiales > Passifloraceae > Turnera > Turnera subulata. Next base: position 36,441 of record JAKUCV010000552.1, on the reverse strand, counting down.
CCGTCTCCCTGCCCTTCCTTTCTTTCTCACCTCTCTGCCACCTCCATCTCGCCCTCTCCATCCCCTTCTTCTTTTTTCCTTTTTCTCTTCCCCTCTTCTGTTCCTCCCTTGCTGCCACCAGCCGCCGAGCCACCATGTCCACCCCCTATCTCTCCCTTTCTTCCTTCTTCTCTTCCCTTCTTCTTTTCTCCTCCTCACCGTGCCGCCCTTGCACCCTCTCCTCCATTCACGACGCCACCGCCTCGACCACCCTTCCCTGCAACACCCTCAAGCCGCGACTCCTCTTCCCCCACCCCTGGTCACCGTCGCTACTCTTGACTGCCGGCACAGACGAGTCGGGCTCGTCACCATCAAGGCAAAGGATGCGTCGCCGATCTCTTTTCTGCCCGTCACCTAATCGCCGCCGCCGTCACAACCTTCCCTCTGCCTTCTCCTCTTCTTCTCCCCGGCCGCCGACCTTCCCATCTTTCTATCTCCTCTCGCGCGTGCAGACCCGACGGGTCGGACCTGTGCACGCAGCCGCTGCCAGCCACGACTCCATCTCCCTCTACCCTTCGCCGCCGTGTTCCCTTCCCTGCCTCTGCTCGTAACCACCAGCAGGGCCAGGATCGCGCCGCCACCAGCCAGGAGGAGCTCGGCCATGGATCCTTTCCGTCGATCCGTCACCGCTGCAATAGAGGGCCACCGTCTCCTCCTTCGTCGCGTCCGTCGCTGCCCTCGTGGCATCATGGGTAAGACGACGACGACTCTATTTTTCCCTTCCTCTTGTCTTTCCTAAAACCGAAGTAGATGATTGGATTGAACTAATGGAGTCGATTGTTTGGTTGTTGGGGCTTGTGTTTGGGCGTCGCTGTGGATGTACCGTTGGATGATGGCGTTGCTATTGTTGATATGGATGTGGGTTGGTTGCTTTGGATTGTGGACTCGGTGAAACATCGGCCATGGACGTTTTACCGTGGGGGTGATGTGCCTATTGCTGGCAGGGACGTTGCCTTGGTGGAGGAACGGGATCGTTTCCTACAAGTGAACAGTAGTCTGAGATTGGTAGCAGTGAACAGTGCTTGGCCGGAATCCGGCGAGGTTCTGGTAGCCTCGGGAATTTTCCGGCGAGCCCGGAAATGGACTTTGGGTAAAACCCCGGACCCTTGGACTATCCATGTGCATCACTAAACAAACCCGAACTATATTAACGGACTCGGACTTTAAAACGGCTTTAATTAACCGGATGATTTAATCTAATTAAATAAATACTTATGATTTTATGCTTAACTTTATTTAAGTTATGTTATATTTAACATTCGTATGGGCTATTAAAAAAAAGGGAGAAGACCTATTGTAATTATTTCTACGGTTCTATTTGGGCTAATGTTATATAGAGGACCATGATAATTTATTTTCAATCCTACTCTTATTTATTGACTTCAATTTCTATTTTATAGGGAATTGAGTTATAAATTAGAGTTACTAATTAATAACCAATACATGTATTATCTTGTCACTAGCAACTATAGGGCCTGTATATCGGCTTGAATGCTCGATTTTAGTTTTAATTTAAAATTAAGTATAATTAGTAAATCGGTCGAAAACATATAACGAGTTAATCTTTAATTAATTGGGAATGCTAATTTCATTGTAAAGGAAATTATTGAAATAATAAAATAAATATGATATAAGGCAAGCCGTATAATAATTACTAAAACTAGCATCATGCATGATCGTCCTTGTTTGTGCATTGTAAGTGATTTTTGTTGTTCTAAATATAGGGATATCGAGGCTTAACCAGATATCGGCTTCCAAGGAGTATCAGGTGAGGATATAAACTTATAAACTTCGGTATGCTGCCCGTGGTACCCTGAATGTTTGATTGATCGTTTTTCTTATATGTTATCTTGTTGTGCCTGTCATGTTATTGTTGGCTGCTATTGTGATTATTTTTATGTGTTCGTTGACTACTGTGATTGATTATTGAAGCTCGTGATGTTGATGTGAATATTGTGATGTGAGATATTTGAGTTATTAGTGACAGTGACCCGATATCGTATCATTGTGATTGAATTCCCAGAGGAGCTGTGAGGCCGAGAGCCTGCTCAGGAACGTGAATATGATGAGTTACTGTTGGACAGTGGAATAAGAAATAATAATAAACAGTGGTAATAACATCTAGACATCTAGAGTGTCACGTGACAGGTATTGGTACGGCCAGATGGTAGTCGCCCTGTGATTTATGATATGATAGGGAGGACTGCGTGGACTCCCGGCTGAGGACTGCGGGACTCAGTTGATTTGCTATAGGAAGGACTGCGGGACTTCCGCCGAGGACTGCGGGACTCGGTTATTTGTGATATGATTTGTGATATTTATGGATTAACGGGGAGTACCCTGGGGTTAGCTAACCTGGCTACCAGGCACGGCCGATACTTATTACGTGACAGGGCCCTAATAATAAAATTGGTAAGTCTACCGTCAAATGTCGGTGAGTATATGAGATTGGCTTAACCAAGAGAAGTCTGACGAATAGTTAGTTCAGGTAAGATGATACTGATGCTATGTTTGTGCTTGCTGTACTTCTATTGTTTTCCGTGTTGGCTTGGGTGTATTTGCGGTTGTATGTATACTGTTGTTTATTTGTTTATCGGTGAGACAGTGGTTGGTCTCACCCCTCACACAGTCCCTGCAGGTTAGGTTTGCATACCGGCGGCTGTGGCGTTACCTCGGACAAGACTCGGATCCAATAGCATGCATTATGTCTTGCATATAAAATGTTACTGAATATCTAGAAATGCTTCCGCTGTGCAAATGTTGATGTCCTCACAAGGTGACGTAATTGTTATTTTGATTGTCTATTTATCTTTTTATTGATATGTGTTTTTGCTTTTATGATATGCTGGCCACGTGGTGGTACTGTTTGCTGTAATTACTGTTAGTCGGGTGAATTTAGGTCAGGGTGTTTCATACAGAGTGTCATAGTACTAGATTTAGGCCTTTTAGATTCCTATATTTTTTTTTCTACTTAGGCATATATGAATGAATGGCTAAGATGATTAATGAGTGGCTGATTTTCAAAATTAGACCATCTTTAAATTCCTAACTTCCTTAATAGTCAAGGAATATTTTGATAAGTTATTTCCACATGATCCTCATGTAGATCTGGGTCAAACCCGAGATCAAAGGTCTAGGAACAAAAAAGGCCTCTGGTAATAGTCACTTGGCAGGCCATCCTGCCCAAAATCCCATCTTTTTAGGAATTTTTTACTTTGTTTATGTTACAAAATTGGGAAAAATTTTCACTATTTGATGGAATAATACAAACTTGATCAAACTTGATCAAGGTAATAATACAACTTTGGTAATAATAATACACTTTTGATAATAATATGTAGAAGAGAATAATAAATTTAGATGGAGGGAGATTGGAAGAGAAGTGTATGGAATGAGAAGAGAGTGAAGTTTGTGGTGGGTTGTAAGTGTACGAAAGTGAAGAAATGAAAGGGTATTTATAGTTGGAAATGGGAGGATAAAAACAAATACGTATGATTAATTTAAAAGAATAAAATCAAAGAGATGATAGATAAAGGAAGATGATATTATGATTAGGACAAATGAAATTATGGAGGGTAATTAGCCAAAGAGATAATTCCAAGTAGAAGTTTGGTGTATGGGTAAAGTATTTACCGGGGTAAATTCGGGTATGGTAAAAATGAGTTTAACTGGATGGTAACAATGACATTCACCATAATTTATTTATAACACTCCCCCTTGAATGTCATTGCACCTTAGATAGAATACGCTTAGGAAATACTGCCTCGTTAAAAACCTTACCAAGAAAAACCCAGTGGGACAAAAACTTGGTGAAGGAAAAAAGAGTGCAGTGCGTATTCTACTCACCCTGATTTTGGCATCCCTTGATATCTCGAATCCTCCATAAACCAATCCTCTTCATCAATTCTTCAAAAGTTGTAGTAGGAACTGATTTTGTAAATAAATCTGCCAGATGTCACTTGAATGATTCTTGATGTATCCTCCCTTCAATTGGGCAATGCAGGTAGCATTATCTTCATAAATCGTCGTTGGAACATCTTCCTCGCTAACTAATCCACATGAATCTTGACTATGCTGCATCATCGATCTTAGCCAAGCACATTCTCGGCTATCTTCGTGTATGAACACAATTTCTCCATTATTTGAAGAGGCAATAACGATACTTTGTTTTTTGGTCACAATGATACTTGATGTATCTGCCTATGCTTTATGTTGATCAAATAAAAGACCTACATCTGCAAAACCAACTAGATGCACCTTGGCCTCACAAGGTTAAAATAATTCCATATACCAAGATAATAGAATATGTATTTATATATTATATTCCAATATAAATACGTTAGAGCAAAATTATATTTTGCAAATAAATTTATAGCAAAAGCTTCAGGCTTTATGTTACTAGCAAGATAAATTGCACTTAGATAGGGTACTTTAGGACCAATCTAATTCTTTATGAGATTTTTCATCATAGCACGACATTTGGAAGCTCCTCCAGGAGTTCCAATAATATTTAAATTACAAAAACACATATGAATTATCAACATAAGCAAAAATAAATTCATGTATGTACTTTATACTATGCACACTCAAATTGGTTTAAACCATCAATTTAACTTAATTTTGTATATTCCCGGGAATTAGTTGCTTCAAGCAACTTGAATCCTTCAGGGATTCTCTTATATACGTCATGATATATGGATCCATAGAAATATAGGCTGTAAGGGCATCTATTAGATGCGTTTCTAACTTTTCATATTATGCCAGACTTATCAAAAATAATTGCATCCATCACAAGGGAGTATATCTCCTCACAATTAATATCAAGTCGTTTGGGTAAAACCTTGTGCGATAAGCCGTGCTTTGAATTTCTCTATTATGATTTCCTTTTTGCACAAATACCCATTTTTCAATCAACTGGTTCTACACGATCTGGTATACGGACTACAGGTCCGGAAAATATCTTGCTTCACTTGCGAGTCTAACACAGCCTTAATCATGTTTCTCAATTTGACCAATCATTCTACGCCTGCATTGACCACTAGATGTAGGTTCATGATCCTCATTTTATTTAGCGCTATATTATAAATAAAAAAAGTATTCCGTCGACGGTTATTTCACGTCGGTTCCATCACATTCCTGACACTGTAATTGACATCTCATCATTTTCATTTATTTCAGATACCTGTGTTACTTCTGGAACTTTATCAATTGTATCAGAAAACCTCTTCTGGAGGACATTTAATATGAACCTCTACTGGAGGCCATCTTTTCTAACTGGGGCCATCTTATCTCTTTTGCTCCTTTCTCTCTATCGAGAATTTTGTTTTCTTTTGGAACCGAGTATATTCTACGCTTCTTGCGTACTTTAGATTCATTTGCATACTATACTTGTTCTTCTGGAACATTAATTTGAACAGGAGCATTTACAGCTGGTATACAAGATTTGGTCACTTTATATGTCTGGCACTTGCATATCAATTTTCCTGCAAATAAATCATCTTTTGAACTTCAGGTTCACACTAATTTGTTTGAGGATCAACAACTATATATTGATAATATATTTCAATAATATCTTGATTCAGCTGCTTACTTTCTCCCCCTGATGTTGGGTAAACTCTATCGTCAAATTAACAATTCTCCAATCATTAGTCAATGGTTTCAATTACTTTGTAATTGATGGAGATTTTTATACCCAACATCTATTCCCAACCTTCTTTAAGGACCATCTTTACTATACTGTGGTGGAGCATTATATACTGTATAACCAATGGTCCGAAGATGGGAGTTACTAGGTTCGTGACCATGAACCAATTAAATGGGAAGACCTTATGATAACTTGTTGGCTTGATGCACACAAGTGTTGCTGCATGTAAAATACCATTTTCTCAAACAGTAATATTTCATTAACAATGGTCCTGCAATCAATTATCAATATTCCCCCAGATCTATTTGGGTTTATTTCTAATGATATATATTATCCATTGAAGAAATATACCAGCAATATCTAGACATATAGTCTAATAACATAAGTAGGGATATGTACCCGCAAGTGGCTTAATCATCAAAATAAGTGCGCACAATGCCAACTTGCGTCACACAATAGACCATCTAGTCGGTGCATCGTAAAAATTACCTAGATGGTCAACACGGCGGATTTATTAGTCCATGTACATGTCCTTGAATTATTTCCAAATTTGCTGGTGATTCTAGGCCAATCTCATCTTAGGAAGGCCGTATAATTAATTTCGCAGCAAACAAACACGTGGAAATTCATTGATTGTAAACTTCTGGTTTTTCAATGAATGACCAAATAAATTTCGTGCATCATTATTGACTTGGGATGGCCCTTCCAGTCATGCCAAACAATAAGTCCATGTATCAAGTTCAAGTTGGTGCCAGCTTCAGACTGCTATTTATGTGTCAGCTTCAGGCTGGATATAATAACTTAGGAAAATTATTTACCAGCTTCTGGCTGGTGCATAGAAGCTATAAATCACATGTCCATCTGCCAACTTCTAGTTGGTCTCAGCTGTAGGCTGTGCAAACTGTGTATTTAAACACTTAAAATTGCTAGCTTCTGGCTGGATATGGTAAGTTTCAATTACTCAATTGCTAGCTTCAGGCTGCAATACATGTGTCAATATTAGGCTTATTTCTGCCACTCATGTCGGAAAAGATCAGAATTATTGAGCAATAATTAAAGTAGTGGCAAACTTTTCCAAAAATAAAACTTCGAAGATTGAAAATCTTTCGAGTTTACTGACAAATAATGCAAAGTTTTTAATTACCGAAAAATCTTCTGGATTTTTTCAGAGATAGAAAAAGAGTCCACATTTGAAAAACTGACACCTAGCTGTCTAATCTCAAACTATAAGAAGGGGAGGCGGTTGAGACAGGAAGATGCAGAAAACTCAGAAAACTCAACAAGACAAGAAAAATTTCTTCCCTAACTACTGTTTTCTTTGTTGAGGGTGCCTCTCTAGGAAGAAGGAATAGGTTAGCTTATAGCATGGTGAATGAGCAGCAAGAGGAATTACCAAATGATCTGGCGAAAATTCCTCGTTTAGTGTTTGTTGATGAACTTTATTCATCTAGGTTCTTTGTAACTCCTATGGAAGAAACATTCTTCCTAGAGGATCAAAGCAATCTAAGGGCTTCCTTTTATGGCTCGACTAACTCTATTATGTTTTTCATATCTAATAGACTACAGGAATTTCAACTAGAGCCTTCATGTCAAATTTTAAATCAAAGCAGTTATTATCAGGTTTCCATGATGGCTCGGAGCGCCCCAAGGGTGACTGGGTTACCACCTACATGGCCTAAGGTACGACTTCTACTATGGAATTGCAGGGGTGTAGCAAGAAGGTCCCAAGATTTTGTGCGTACCTTAAGGGATCTGAAGAATCAGCACAAGCCCAACATGGTACTGATTACTGAGACTTTGTGGCAAGTAGGAGAAAATCATGGTGTAATCCCACTCCGTTTTCCTGCAACGAATCGGTTTGAGAAACCTGGAGAAAACAACATGGGTGGTATGTGGTTCTCCTGGAACGACAGTGTCAGGGTCAACATCAACAACGAGGCTCAGAGTTTTAGAGTCAATGTTGTACCGAACAGATAAATATTTGTATAAACTTATGTATGAGGACAATTCCTCTTTGAATGTTCTCCAGTTATGGATTCATTATGCAATAATAATATGCATATTTTCCCTTTGCCATTAGAACCTCATCCAGGGCCATAAGCACAATTAATTATACTGTCTTATTCGCTTCAGGGAATAGAGTAGAGTCAATTCAACGGGATCCATAATAATCTCTTTTATTACTGTAAATGGAGGTTTCTGTACTCTTCAAGAGTATTAGCTCTTCCAGTGAGTAAATATATGATCTTCTAGATCATAGTAAAGCATGCGTTCTTCAGGAATATATTCAAACTTATGCTCTTCTGGAGCGTATTAAATTTTTTTTTTATTTCGAGATTGTACTATCACATGTTATGTGAAATAGTTGACATCCACACATATAATTCTCCCTCTTGGATGTCAACTTGCATTGTCTTCAGGACAAATGCCTGAGCCATTATTCTAAAAACGATGATAAAATGCTGTAAAGTAAATAAAATAAAATAAAATAGCACATAATAATAAAATTGAAACATAAATTAAAATTATTCAATATATACTGGCTTGCACCTTCAGGGTAAGCAAGATAATAACAGTATCCATCATCGAATGGTCATATAATATCCACCTTCTGGTGGTCATACAATATCTTTCTTCAATTTTCCTCAAAGATCTGCGGGATCTTTTGGCAGTAAGACATCCAGTTTTTGCTGTATATTTGCTTTTTATTGCGTCTGCCAGACAATTTGCAATTAAAATGCATTCAATGCCCATAACAAATTTCTTCCGGAAATTTTAAAGGCCTTCAATTAACATAATTCCAAAATTTAAATAAATAAAAGACTTAATTAAAAAATAAATAAACATGGGCCTTTTATAAATTAGCCCAGTCAAAAATAAATAACCAAAAATTAAATACGATGGGCCTTATATGAGCCCAAGAATAACGTAAATGAAATTAAAGCGAGAATTAAAAGCAATGGGCCTTGTACGAGCCCAATCAAAACGTAAATGAAAACGAGAAATTAAAAATGGGCCTTTTCGTAGCCCAATAAATAACCGAAAATTAGAGGCAATGGGCCTTTTATGAGCCCATTTGTAATTTAAATAAAAACATAAACATAAATTAAATACAAGCATAATAATAGATATAATATACACCTACTCGATAAATCTTTCGGCAATAATAATGGCATGATAATAAAGAATATATAATATATATATGCTTACTCGATAAATTTTTCAGCAATAATAAGAGCATAATAATAAAGAATATATAACATATATAGAAAGGATGAAAGTAGTAATAAGAAAAGTTTTAGAAATAAATACCTTAATAGAGTAGAGACTCGTGTTGATAACGTGTTATAAAATTGGGGGAGATTTTCACTATTTGATGGAATAATACAAACTTGATCAAACTTGATCAAGGTAATAATACAACTTTGATAATAATAATACACTTTTGATAATAATATGTAGAAGAGAATAATAAATTTAGATGGAGGGAGATTGGAAGAGAAGTGTATGGAATGAAAAGAGAGTGAAGTTTATGGTGGGTTGTAAGTGTATGAAAGTGAAGGAATGAAGGGGTATTTATAGTTGGAAATGGGAGGATAAAAACAAATAAGTATGATTAATTTAAAAGAATAAAATCAAAGGGATGTTAGATAAAGGAAGATGATATTATGATTAGGATAAATGAAATTATGAAGGGTAATTAGCTAAAGAGATAATTCCAAGTAGAAGTTTGATGTATGGGTAAAGTATTTACCGAGGGTAAATTCGGGTATAGTAAAAATGAGTTTTATTGGATGGTAACAATGACATTCACCATAATTTATATATAACAGTTTAGTCATATCTAAAGGACAATTACAACTGAAAAGCGAAGAATGACATTGGTCATCGTTTGTGACCATATCCTTTACAAAGAAAATTCTTTTATAAAATTGAAGAAGAGAGAATAGTTAGACTATGATAGAGGGATCTTAAGAAGAGAGATGTACATGAGAAGAAGAGAGGTGAAGTACATAGTAATATGTAAGTATAGATTACGAAGAAATGAATAAGCATTTATAGATGAAAAAAAGAGGAAAAAAAATGAGAGTGATTAATTTAGAGGAATAAAATCAAATGGATGTTAGGTAAAGGAAGATGATATTAAGATTAAAGCAAATGGAATTATGGAAGGTAAATGGCCAAAGAGATGAATCCAAATGGATGTTAGGTGTAGGGATAAAATATTTACCGTTGGTAAATCTGAGTACGATAAAAACAAATTTTATCAAACGGTAACAATGACATTCACATAATTTATTTATTACTCCTCCTAGGATGTCGTTGTAGAATAGAATAAATTATTTTTAGTTTTTACAATTTGATCTTCGAGGTTGAGATATTGTAGTATTTGAGTGCAACCAAAGTCACGTATTGTTAGAGAACTTAATTATTTAAATTTCTTACTTTATTTATTGATACTTGTATTTAATTAGTCCAATATGATAGGATTGCTCAAATATTTTACAATTAAGACCCAATTAAATTATATTTTCATATGAATTGGACCCACCGAAACATTATATAAAATTATAGTCCGATCCTAACCCACCAAAATTAGATTAAATCGGTTTGGGTTTTGGGTTATATCTTCAAACTAGGGAAGACAGAGAAGGGTTTGACACTTGAAATTTATGGTCTATTACACACAATTTTTTTTGGTGAATCAATATGCAACACTTAGAGAAGAACAGAAAGAGTAAACTAATTAAGGAAACTCCCAAAGTCTCTCCAACTAATCATGTCCAAAACCAATACACACACCCCAAAAGTCCTAGTGAGAGCGCAGAAAACTCAAAGTGAAACACTAGAAACCCAATTACCTAATAACGGCAAAGCCAATGGAACACGAAGAAGAAGAAGGTGGAGGAAAAAGATGGAGTAGCGAGATAGTGCTGAGAGTAATGAAGATAGTATGCAGTCCTGTTTTTCACAAGGGAAGGTCTATTGCTTAGATTTTTATGGAAACGTAAGGGTGTTTGATCCTAAGCAGGGGCGGATTTAGGGAGGAGCAAAGGGGGGCCAGGCCCACCCTAAAATGCAAAGTTATATATTTATGGTAATAATATTTCCAAAATTCCAAGGTAGCTTAGTGGTTGGCTTCTCATTGTTGACTGAATTGGTTGGGGGTTACCCTAAGCAACTTAATCCCCCCCCTTCCCCCCCCCCCCCCNACATAACCCTGTTTGGACTATGATCCCCATGTCTCTCCGGAAGAAGATCTGCTGATCCTATCCCCAAAAGTTCATGGTGGAACGCTAATGGCGATTCTTGTTCCGCTTAGCTAGAAACCGATTATCATCTTAGAATGGGATGATGCTAGGGAGGATTGACAGAGGGTTAAAAGATTGGATGATAGGATGTTATTTCTGAGTTATGGTGCTTCTTTCTCACAAGCCACCACCAGGTAGAGCTATGGGTAACAAGATCTTTCTTCCAATAATAAATTCTAACAAGGGGACAATTGTACTTTCTTTTTTTGGTTAAAACCGGGATATATTACATTAATATTTCAAAAACTGTACAGAACAAGGCTATTAAGCCGTGTAGTATCTATCAACCCTTAAGAGCGCACAAATCGCAGCTGGAAGGGATTGAAGAACTGAAAATCCATCACACCAATCAGGGGCCATCAGAGCCAAATTATGTGCTACCTGATTAGACTCCTTGTATACCAAAGACAAAGTCCAATGACTATGGGTTTTTAAAAGAGTAATTATTTCAAACGCAAGTGCCTTGTACTCCTGCTCCCATTCGATGTCATCGAACAGCCAATGTACCACTTCATGCGCATCCGTTTCAAAAGAGATCAATTGTGCATCAAGGTCCAGAGCCATTTTGATGAAACCTTATTGCCAGCAAGTCTCTCTTCAGCTTTTGGACTCCCGGATTGTGGCTTATAAAGCCGCAAATCCATTCCCCTTGACCGTCCCTGCATACCCCTCCAACTGCATTCCCTGTGGATGAGACATTGAATTTCCAATACCCGCACAAAGGGGGCTCCCATCCTAGTTTCTTTGGATCAAAGATCTGAAGTCCACCTATCTTGGCTCTCGCCACAGACCTGGCTCTTCTTATATCATAAGCCATAGAAATAATTCTTACTCCCTTTCAACTTAGAGTATCATTCTTTCTATGGCAGACACGCATCTGCAAGTCTATTTAACATCAGCTCACCACCACCAATTCAAAACATTTGGATAAAACCTTCATGGGCAAGAATCTCTAATACCATCCGATGGCGATAATTAGTCATCAAAGATATTTTCAAATACCTTTTCTTGTAGGCTCAGAAAAGCTACAGTTCTTACAATTATTGGGAATTTTATTACTAGTTTTTTTGAATCTTTCTACAGTGTCATTGGTTATATGATATCCATTTTCATTTTTTATAAATTGTTCTATTTTTGTCCTTACATAAGGTTGTGGGCTCTCGTCAATAGAAAAATAGTTTGTGAAGCTAAAATTTTCAACCAAGTATATTCTTTTATTTCAAACTGTGGCATGCCATATTCATATAATGTATTTTGATGCTTTGGAGCTTAGAAAAAATTAAATCGTTTGAAAAAGTGATTAAAAAAAAACAAATTCAACTCAAAATATCAAAGAAATATAATTTTAAGCTATTAAAAAATATAGGTCCTTACTTAGAAGCGTCTCAAATAATACAATAAAATTGTCTCTGCTACCTAAGCAGAATCAAAACATTTACCACTTGGTCCAAACCAAAGTCTTACTAGTTACCTATTGTTAGAGAACCTAATTATTTTTAATTTCTTACTTAATTTATTATTGATTATTTGTATTTGATTAATCCAGTTGGATAGTAAGATGAATAAAAGTTAATTAAGGAAAAATATGCATGCCAAACACTCCATAGGATAGATTTTTTTTTTTTTTATCTTGGCGGGACAAATGATTTATTCATTTGTTTTATTTCCATGACATTATATTTAATTTTTATCAGTTTACAGATAAAAAAAAATCCATCAACAATTTTTGCAGCATTGGCACATGGGACCATCATTACCCACAATATTGCAATTTCCAACCCCCAACTTGAGGAGATCACAAAACTTTTGACAGCCCGGACCATTACAGCCACCCAAAATTTTCCTGATTAATTTGCAAGTACACTGTGCTTGAGAAGTCGTCGTCGTTAGAGCAGCTGCAAAAAATATTTCATAAAAAAAAAGAATTAATTAAATGGTCTCAAATATTCTGAATTAATTTCTTTGTTTTTGTAAAATGCAAAGCAAACGAAAAAAATATTTTTAAACAAAGAAAGGAAAAGGAGCAACACAACCGGATTTGGTTATCCAAACTAATGAGAGGAAAAAAATTACATAGCATTAGCAAAGGAAAAAAAACAAACAAACTCCAATAAGAGAAACTTGCTTGCAAAAATGAGATGCACATATATCTTGATAGGAAAAAAAAAAAAAAAGAAGAAGAAAAACTTTATCAATGTTGCTGGAATTGGTGACACAGCAACATTACTGGCTTTGTGGGGAAATATAGTGGATGTTCCAAGACCAAGATTGAACTACTTGCTACCTGGCAGGGCTTGCAGGTTACTCTGAATCTTGATGCTCAACTTATACTATACTTGTGGAATTTGATGCATAAAATGTTGTGCACTGGTTATTAGATCTTGATGTGGAATTGGAGGCTAATTTGTACTGATCTAGTATTAGACATCCACTCTGTTTTAGATGCTAATTCTATAGCTCGTAGATTAGTCTCATCAGTTCCTAATTTTTGTAACGCGGCTAAACTTTTATTACTTCCTCCCCAGATGCAATAGAGAATCTGTTGAGGGAGGATAGATCTCGCACGGGGCTGAACACCCTCTTTTATATATGTTTTTATATGTTTTGAAGTACTAATAATGTAATATATCCCGGTTCTGAAAAAAAAAAAACTATCAAACATATACAAACTAACCTGAAAGAATGAGAACCATAAGAAAGAAAGATAGGTAAGAATGCCTGGACATCTTTGACAAGGTTAATCACTAAAAATGAAGGGTTTGTTGGGTTACAAGAAATATTTGGTTTTAGCTTGATCGTGTTCCTAATGAAGGGTTTATATTAACCTGGTTGCAAACCCTCTCAAAAAAAAATATATGCATTTTATTAAGGAAATACAAATCTTCTAGTCATTAAATTGAATCTGGTCCTTTATTTACGAGACCTAAACTAGCATTTTATTAAGAAAAATAATCTTTGAATGCTTAAGCTGAATCTAATCCTGCCAAAACTAGAAGTTTATAAAATAAAATAAAATCTATGAGTCATTAAATTGAATCCTCAGCGTAGAAGATCCCAGACAAGCTTTTAATTACAAGGAAATAAGATCTATCTTTGAGCCCAAACTAGAATTTTTAAAAGGGAAACATATCTAAATTATATATATATATATACAATAAGATGCATTTTTTTTAGAAATCCGATGCTTTATTCATTTGCACGCCGAAAGATCATACTGATACAAAGTCCTTATATAAGTAGGAACATCATGAAACCATGTTCTATCACCTTCACTAAGACCAAACCAAGTTTGTGAGGAACACTATATATGCCAATCCGTATAATGTATTTTGTTTGTTTTTTTGGTAATAATGTATTTTGTTTTACATGAAAATTTTGGAGCTTAGACAAAAACTAAATTATTTTTAAAAAATAATCAAAAAATAACAAGTGCAGCCCAAAATATCAAAGAAAAATAATTTAAAGTTATTGACAGATATAGTTCCATTTTTAAAAGCGTCTCAGACTCTCAGTACAATAAAATTGGAGCAAACCACGGTCTTACTAGTTAACTATTGCTAGAGTGTTATAAAACGTGTAATATATGTCTGTCACTATAGTACCTAACTATATATTGTATCCTTGTATATATTTGTTCATGAATGGAAACGATGCAGAGCTGAACCGAGCTTCCTTCCTCCCCATTTTTCTCCCCTACTTCATCCTCCATCTTCATCATTTTTCTCCATTGAACCATTAATTCATAACACGTTATCAGCACGAACTCGTCTCTACCGAGCTTCGTTTTGCAATGCTAAAAAAATGAAGAAAAACGATGAAAAAAAAGGAAGAAAAACACCTCGGGTTACATCTGCCAACTTTCACCTCGGATTACTGTTCATCACCAAGAGTTCCCGGCCACATCTCACGACACCACCCACACCATCTCTGTCTCGCCGCCGCCTTCTCCGTCCTTTTCCATTGCCGGACGCGCCGCCGGATGATGAAAACCCGATGGCCACGCCCGGCGACCCGACTCGCCTCGTCGGGTCTGCCTCCACTGGTATGCGACGGATCCGCCTCGCCTAGCCTCCAGCGACGGCGCAGCCCTCTCGCACACGTCCCGTGCCGCGCGCCTCAGCCACCGCAGCTCGCCACCCGCCACCCCGAGTCCTCCCTGTGCCCGACGCCGATGAAACCTTGCTCACGCCTCACTCCCACGCCATCGCTTCGCCGGCGCCGCAGCCGCCCTAGCATCGGCTCCCGCCGGCCTTGTCACGACACCAGCCTCCTCGCCGTCCGCCTCAAGCAGCCCCCTGCAACCCAGCGAGCTGCGGGTTGAAGACAACCCGGATGGGTTGCGGTCGGGTCTCTCAGACCCGTAACCTCAACCGGGTTGTGGCCCTGAGCTTGTGGGCTGCGTTATTGGGCTGGTGCGGGCCGCACTGTGATGGGCTTGAGTGAGCTGAGGCCTGTGCTGGCCTGTGTCTGCTCCTGCGCATGGGCCTGGGCTCCTGGGCTTTGGTCTGGGCTCATGCTGGGCTTGGACTGGGCTTGGACTTGGCCCAGTCCGAAATTTTAAAAAAAAATCTGGAAAATATATATATATTGAAAAAAAATTTGGGAACATGAAATTAAAAAGGATATATATACCGGAATAGTAACCGGGTACTAATACGATATATTACGATATATTATATATTATTGCTGAAAGATTTATCGAGTAAGCATATTTTACGTTTTTTTTAATTATTTAAATTCCGATTGGGCTATTAAAAGGCCCATAGCATTTAATTTTCTTGCCTTTAATTTTATTTATGCTTGGGCTCGTACAAGGCCCATCAATTTTGATTTTTCTGTCATTTATTTTAATTGAGGTAATTAAGAAAAAGCCCCTGTTTATTTTTTTTAATTCAGCATTTATTTACTTAATTATGTTATTTGATTTGTGGCCCTTAAAATTTCCGGAAGAAATTTGATATGGGCATTAAATGCTGACGTGCATTGAAATGCATAATAGTCTCGAAGACTACATGACAGAGTCCAGAAGACTCGATAAAAGAAAAATGCAGCAAAAAAAACCGGAAGGCTAATGTATTTTTTTTTTTATTTATATCAAGCTTGGGCTCATATTAGGCCCATTATATTTTAATATTCTGTTCTTTATATTTCAATTGGGCCCATATAAGGCCCATTGTACTTAATTTCTCGATTTAATTTCTTTATGATTTTATTGGGCTCGTATAAGGCCCATCGCATTTGCTTTGCGATAATTTCATTTTTATTGAGCTACTTTATGTAAGGCCCATTACTTTTAATTTTTTAAGTTATTTAATTATTTATTTCAATTATGTTATTCGAGACCCTTATAATTTCCAGCAGAAATTCATTATGGGTATTAAATGCCGACAGGAATTTACGTAATAATAGTCTGGAAGACTAAATATCAGAGTCCAGCAGACTCAATAACGGAAAATACAACGAAGACTCGAAGTCCTACTGTTCAAAAGATCCTGAAGATCCTTCAAAGGAAAATCGAAAATAACAACTATTACCACCAGAAGATGGATATTATACTTGCTTACCCTGAAGGAGCAATTAATTTTATATTCAATTTATTTTATGTTCAGTTTAATTCTTACGCATTGCAATTTATTTTATTTACTTTTCCGTACTTTATAATTGTTTCTAGCATAATGCCTCAAGTATTAGTCTCGAAGACAATGCAAAATTGACATCCACAGGGGGAGAATTATATGTGTGGATGTCAATATAACAAATTATGACATCTCGAAATGAGAAAAAGATTAACACGCTCCAGAAGAGCATAAATCCGAATATGTTCCTGAAGAACACATGTTTTAATATGATCTAGAAGATTGTATATTTACACTCTGGAAGAGCATATACTCTTGAAGAGTATAGACACTCCTAGTAATAAAATGAATTATTATGAAACTTGATAATAACTGCTTTGATTTAAAATTTGACATGAAGGCTCTAGCTGAAATTCCTGCATCCTAGCAGATATGAAAAACATTATAGAGTTAGCTGAGCCATAAAAAATTTGTCCTGAGATTGCCTTGGTCCTCCAGGAAGAAAGTTTCTTCCATTGGAGTCACAAAGAACCTAGACAAGTATAGCTTATCTACAAAAACCAAACGTGGGATTCTTGCTAGCTCATTAGGCAGTTCCTCTTGTTGTTCATTTACCATGCTATAGGCTAATCTATTTCTTCTGCCTAGTGAGGCACCCTCAATAAAGAAAACTGTAGCTGGGGAAGGCATTTTTGTCTTGGTTGAGTTTTTCTGTTTCTTTGCTTTGATGAATTTTTCTATATCTATGAGTTTTCCTGTATCTTCCCATGTAATCCTTCCCCCATTTTATAGCCTGAGTATAGATAGCCAGGTGTTCCCGAAAAGATCCAGAAGATTTTTCGGTGGATTATATTATTATTCAGAAAATTCCAAAGCTTTACAATCCTCGAGGATTTGCTTTTGAAAATGTCTGCCACTACATTAATTATTGCTCAATAATTCTGATTTTTTTCGACATGAGTGGCAGATATAAGCTAAAATTGGTACACAACAGCCTAAAGCTAGTACCCATCAAAAGCTAGTAAAAATAGCAGCCTGAAGTTGGCACATATATACCAGCCTGAAGCTGATACCTACTTAAAGTTGGTTTATTGGATTTATTTGGCATGACCGGTTGGGTCATCCCGGGTCAATAATGATGCACGAAATTTATTTGGTCATTCCTTGAAAAACCAGAAGTTTTACAATCAATGAATTTCCATGTGTTTTGTTTGCTGCGAAATTAATAATACGGCCATCCTATGATGAGATTGGCCTAGACCAACAAATTTGGGAATAATTTCGGGATATAAACGCGGACTGATAGATCCGCTGTGTTGACCATCTAGGTAATTTTTACGATGCATCAACTAGATGGTCTATCGTGTGACGCAAGTTGGCATTGTGCGCACTCGTTTTAATGATTAAGCCACTTGCGGGTACATATCCCTACTTATGTTACTAGATTATATGTCTAGATTATGCTGGTATATTTCTTCAATGGATAATGTATATCATTGGAAATAAACCCAAACAGATCTGGGCCATATTGACAATTGATTGCAGGACCATTGATGGAATATCATTGTTTGATAATTGGTATTTTATATGCAGCAACACTTGAGTGCATCAAGCCAACATGATAAGATCTCCCCATTTAATTGATTAATGGTCACATACTTAGTATCTCTCATCTTCGGACCATCGGTTATATAGTATAAAAATGCTCCACCACAGCATTGTTTTGTTGGTCCTTAAAGAATATTGAGAATATATGTTGTGTATGTTGGGTATGATAATTTAATATTAGAGTTTACCCAACATAAGGGGGAGGAAAGAAGCAACTGGATCAAGACATTATTGAAATGATTTATCAATATCTAGTTTTTTATCCTCGAATAAATTAGTATGAACCTGAAGTTCAAAAGATGATTCATTTGCAGGAAAATTGATATGCAATTGCCAGACATATTTAAGTTAAGTGTGACCATATACCAGCTGCAAATGCTCCTGTTTAAATTGATGTTCTCGAAGAACAATATAAGTAAGCAAATGAATCTATAGTTTATACTCGGTTCCAAAAAGAAAAGAAATTCTCAATAGAGAAAAAGGAATAAATGTGATAAGATGGCCCCAGTAAGAAAATATGGCCTCCAGTAGAGGTTTGAATTAAAAGTCCTCTAGAAGAGGTTGATTCTCTAACACAAAGTGATAAAGTTCCAGAAGTAACTCAGGTACCTGAAATAAGTGAATATGATGAGATCTCAATTACAGTGTCAAAAGTAAGATGGAACCGACGAGAAATAACCGTCGACGGAGTAGAATTTTTATAGCGCTAAATATTGAAATAGAGGATCATGAACCTACTAATGAATGTTGGTGCTGTATGATTGGCCAAAGTAAAGAGATATAATTAAAGGCTGTGTTAGACTCGCTTGCGAAGCGAGATATTTATCGGACCTGTAGTTCGTACACCAGATAGTGTAAAATTGATCGGTCGAAAAATGGGTATTTGTGCGGAAAATATAAATGAGATATAAAGCACGGTTGCACAAAGTTTTACTCGAACGATCTGATATTAATTATGAGGAGATTCACTCCCCTGTGGTGGATGCAATTATTCGAAAGGTCTGGCATTATATAAAGAATTAGAAATGCTTCTAATGAAAGCTTTTACAGCCTACTATAGATCCATAAGTTGTGAAATATACATGAAGATCCCTGAAGGATCCAAGTTGTCTGAAGCAACTAATTCCCGGGAAATTACAAAAATTAAATTGAGTTTAAATCATTTTTGAGTATGAATAAACTTTATGTTGATATCTATATGTTTAGTGATTGGAACCCCAGAAGAGGCTTCCAAATACCGTGCTATTAGACTGGTCCTAGAGTACCCTGTCTTAGTGCAATATGTAGTGCTTGTAACATAAAGCCTGAAACTTTTGATTTTAGCCTATTGGCAAGATATATATTTGCTCTTATCTTTGGAAAATACCAAATGTGCAATCCTGTAAATTCAAAAGAGAGTAAAGTTGATTTTTGCAGATGTAGATCCCTTATTCAGTCCACATAAAGCAGAAACGGACATCAACTACAACTTTACACATGAAATTGTTGCATCATTGGGACTACAAAAAGCAAGAGGGCAAGACAGATGCTCCAACAATAAATTATGAAGATAAAGCTACTCAGATTGTCCAATTGGAGTAATAATGTATCAAAAGTGATCAGACAAGGCACACATCCCCTGAAGTTGTCAAGGAGATAATAGACATGCCACGACATCAAGAAATCAAGGGAGGCCAAAATGAGGGGGAGTAGAATACGCACTGCACTCTTTTTTCCTTCACCAAGTTTTTATCCCACAGGGTTTTCTTGGTAAGGTTTTTAATGAGGCAGTTCTTCCTTAGCGTATTCTACCAAATGTATAGTGACATCCAAGGGGGAGTGTTATAAAACGTGTAATATATGTCTGTCACTATACTACCTAACTATATATTGTATCCTTGTATATATTTTGTTCATGAATGGAAACGATGCAGAGCTGAACCGAGCTTCCTTCCTCCCCATTTTTCTCCCCTACTTCATCCTCCATCTTCATCATTTTTCTCCATTGAACCATTAATTCATAACATAGAGAACCTAATTATTTTTAGTTTGTTACTTAATTTATTAAAGTTTGAATAATCAAATTATATTTTGGACTGAAAAATTACATGAGGCTGCAGCTGGATCCGAACCCACCAAAATTGGATTAAATCAGGGAGACAATGTTTTAGACCTAGAAGGATTTGACCAAGTAGGGGAGAGCATAATTACCGAACCGATTGAACCGAGCCAATACCGACCGAAAACCGACGGTATCGGCTCGAAATTTGGGACAATTCAGAGCCACCCCCTCCGACATAACCGTGCCGTTAACACCGCGACATCCACTCGGTAGGATGTGGGTTATACCGTCGGTTATCGGCATAGGCCGTACCGACAGTAAGCTCACATTCCACACAGGCTATAGCCCACCACACAGGCCAGCCCGACAAACCTTTAGAAAAAAAAAACCCAACCCAATTGAAATTAGGCAATTAGGCTAACCCTAAAAGGATCGAAGCACTGAAGCAGTCAGCAGCCTCTCATTTTTGCTCGATACTCTCTCTCTCTCTCAGCCAAAATCCGCCTCCGTCTGTGGCTGCTTGCGGCTGCGGCTCCGTTTAGAGGTCTCGGTAGCGACGGCGACGAGAGTGAAGCAGTGTGAAGCCCAACTTGATTCAATTCACCGTTCAGGCGTCGAAATCCCCAAATCGTCTTCCAATTTCAAAGCCCTAAAATTCCCAACTCGGCAATTCCTATGTTCGATTGCAATTGTAATTGACGAATTTGTATTCAATTTTTGTGTTTGCTTTCTGTGTCTGTTTTCTGGGTTTGCTTGCTCTTTGTTTCTTTGTTTGTTTTCTGGGTTTGCTCTATGTTTCTGGGTTTGCTTTCTTTTCTGGGTTTGCTTTCTTTTCTGGGTTTGCTTTCTTCTCTTGGTTTTCTTTCATTGTGTTCATGTGTTGTGATAGATGGAAGAAGTTGATGCTCCCAGCCCTAGGCCCAGTCATTCTGTTGTGGATAGTTCTGCAGCATCTGGTTATGGTGCTGTCACGCCTGAGTCTGAAGGAGGGATTGCAATGGATGTTGATCAGTTTTATTTGCCTACAGTGTGTTTATTTGCCTACTGTTTTGTTTGTGTTAGTGTCTTAGTGTTTGTGTCAAGTGCATTCACTAAATTAATTGCTTGTTGTTTTCCTCTTTCTTTGCAGTGCATCAATGGCAGCAAGAGAGCAAGAAACAACCCAACAGCCCCAAATCCCATCTGCTGATACAAAGACTGTTGTAATATCAATGAAGAAGAGATCAAAGGTGTGGGAATATTTCAAAAAGATTGAGAGTCCTACTGGGGTTCGAATTGGCAAATGCAACAGATGCGGCCAAGAATTCAGGGCTGATCCAAAGAAAAACGGGACATCTGGTATGTTAGCTCACCTTAAGAAATGCCTTCAAAATCGTAGCATTGATGATTACTGCCAAACTGAATTGAGATGGACTATTTCTAGGTACTGTCTTCAGTATTATCTAGATGAAAAAAAGAGTCTTAAGGATTTTATTAAGACTAACTGTCAAAGAGTGTGTCTGACAACAAACACATGGACATCAGTCCAAAGGATTAATTACATGAGCCTCACTGCACACTTCATTGATAATGAGTGGAAGTTGAGGAAATATGTCTTGAATCTTTGTCCTATAGCTAGTCATAAAGGGGAAAAGATTGCTGCTGGGATTGAGAAGTGCTTGAATGAGTGGGGAATAGGTGCTGTTTTTACACTAACTGTTGATAATGCCTTCTCTAATGATGTTGCTGTGAGCAACTTGCAGAAGAAGGTAGGCAAGTGGAAAGGTAGTGTAATGGGGTGTAAATACATTCACATGAGGTGTGTAGCACATATTGTGAATCTTATTGTGGGTGATGGCTTAATATACACAGGGAAGTCAGTGTATAGAATCAGAAGAGTTGTTAGGTATGTTAGGCAATCTCCTGCTAGGTGGCAGAAATTCAAAGAGTGTATACCTGCAGATGGAAATCAAGGCAAAGCCTTGCTGTCTCTTGATGTTCCTACTCGCTGGAATTCAACATTCCTTATGTTGTTTACAGCTTGTAAGTATGAAGTTGCATTTGACAATTTTTTGATTGAAGATGATAACTTTAAGAAGGATATGGAGTCAGCTGAAAAAGGAATAGATGATGA
This sequence comes from Turnera subulata, assembly GCA_028386065.3. Lineage (NCBI taxonomy): Eukaryota > Viridiplantae > Streptophyta > Magnoliopsida > Malpighiales > Passifloraceae > Turnera > Turnera subulata. The sequence goes on along the minus strand of JAKUCV010000552.1, from coordinate 14,108 downwards.
TTGGCTAGGTTTACCTAATTCAGAAGATTGGCATAATGCTAGGAGATTATGCAACTGCTTGGGTCATTTTTATGATCTTACAACATTTGTTTCTGGTACTAAATATGTCACTTGCAATGCATACTTTGAAGAAATCATTTCTCTTCTAGGAATGTTGATGCGTTGGATTGACAATGATGACTTGGAAATGAGCATCATGGCTCAGAATATGAAGTCAAAATTTGACAAGTACTGGGTGACATTGACAAGTTTAACATGGTGCCATTCATGGCATCAATTCTGGATCCGAGGTACAAATCTGGCTTTGTGCAGTTTTTGCTGAAGAAAGTTTATGGTGAAGCCTCGGGTATCAAAATGTGGGATAAAGTCCAAGTTGCAGTCAATGCCATGTTCAATGCTTATCAAGTTCTGGTCTTTCCTCCTTCTCGAACAAATCAACACACACAATCCTCCAGCAGCTCAACAGGATCATCTTCTGCAACAACATCAAATGCAGATTCAGAAGCTGATGCTGGGGAGGGTGTTCCTGATGCTGAAGGAAGAGAATCAGCAAGGGGCCGAATGAGGGAGTTCAAAGAAGACTTAAAGAACGAGTACAAGAAGATGAGGACTGAGGAAAATGGAGGATCAAAATCTGAGCTGGAAAGATATCTTGCAGAGGAGGTTGAGCCAGAATCCAAGAAATTTGACATTCTTCAGTGGTGGAAGATAAACTCTCCTAGGTTCCCTGTTCTATCCTGTATGGCTCGAGATGTTCTTGCAGTGCCGGTGTCCACGGTTGCATCCGAGTCTGTTTTCAGTACTAGTGGCAGAGTTCTGGACCCTTATAGGAGTTCCTTGACTCCAAAAATTGTGCAAGCACTAATTTGTGCACAAGATTGGATTAGACAAGGAATTCCAGAATATAAGTCCGAATTAAATGTTGATGAAACTGCTGCAAATGTGGAGAAACTCGAGGAAGGTAATATACTTTATAGTTTATACTCCATCTTATGTGTTTGTTCATTAATTTTTGTTTACTGTCTTACATGAATTGCTAATGCTATTGTCTACTGTCAATTGCAATTTGAAAGAAATGAGGGACTTGTTGATTCAAGATCCTTCTCATGAAGTTTGAAATTGGACATTGGATGCTGGTGGAATGGAAGTGAACTGATATGAATGTGAGTATGTTCATAGTTCAGTTTTTTTCCTGGTTATTTGACTATTTGATCTTTCCTTCTTCTAATATGATTCACTGTGTTGTTGTTCAATTTTTAGGTTTTGCTGGAAATTGGAATGACAAATCTGAATCGTCTCAACTCAACTTCTTCTGCAATGGTGGAGCAACTCAGCTTCTATTTCTGGAATTGCTCATTGAGATGTTAATTAAATGTGTAATTGGATTATTTAGTCCATCTGGTTTTGGATTTGAACATTGGTATTGTATTTCATTACAATTGTGTCTGGGATTGTTTTGATGCACTGATGATGCCAAGTCTGGTAATGATGTTACTCTTTTCAATCCAAAAAAAATCTCTGTTTTCAGTTTATGTGTTTGCTATCGGTCGATCCTAATTCCGACCGAACCGAGGTCGGTACTTATCGGCATAGTGCCGATCGGCATAGAGAGCATAGCGGCACGGCATCGGTCGGAAAAAAGGGGTGTCGGAAAAGTCATACCGATCCCTTATCGGCACAGCATGTGCCGAACCGACCGTTTGCTCTCCCCTACTGTAAACTCCTGGTGCCCATTTCACAAGCTGCAGGTATGCGGCCCCATTTGACGCCTTAACAGATCCGAGATAATATGGTGATTTGGAATCAATATTTTAATTAAATTATCAGGCAAACCCAGATCCCATTTCAAAGGATGTAGTAATTTAATGTCCTACTTTTTGTCATCATAAGCACTCTACAGTCTAGTCTTTCCACTGTATCATTCTCATGACTTTGATGAATACTCTGCTTTTGTGAATCCAGCAAGAGTGCGGTGTCTGTTAATCTAAAACAAGGGAAATTCGCATATTGGGAATGCGGAAGTTCATCAAAGAGAGTTGGGCACCTGCATATGGATGGAATATAAAAAAGAACATAATTAGGCCTCATTTCTAGCATCTCACCAATCTCGTCGAAAAAAAACAAATTAATAGAACGACACATAATTCGTTCCTCAAATCCCTCTCAAGAATCCCAATAAGGACAGAAGGAGCTCAATCCAACAATTAGAGAAACAAAGCCAAGATAAGAACCCAAAAGCGAGTGATAGAAAAAAAAAAAAAAAAACCTACGCATGACATGAAGCGAAGAACAAGCACAGTAAGGCCAAGAAGCTTTTGCCTGTCAGCAACAGACTTTGCAGTGAGGAATCCAGTAGGAGACCGATTGATTGCATCTTTCAAGAGACAAGCCGCTTTAAGATCTGTTTCTCTATTAATAACGTGGTCTAGACTGCGGTTCTTCACCCATTTCAGCCTAATTTTGCCTACCCATCAACGACAAAATGAGAGGGCAAAGGTTACTGTTTTGGGGCTCAATTGGAGGTTTTGACACCAGAAGCTTCTGTAATATAACCAAAGAATTGTGGGTTTTGGAGATCATTGTTGTTAGTGCAATTAGGCTTTTCATTTGATCATTCAAAATTGGGAATTCATTGGTTGGATTGATGGAATTTGGAGGGTTTATATGCTTTTTGGGTTCTTAAACCCTAGTAACTAACAACTGTATTGAAGGTAAACTGATTGGAAATTAGATTAGTTACAGCGTTGGTTCAAAAAAAAAACAAAGGTTACGACGTCAAAGAAAAAATAAGTAAATAAATAGGAAATTAGGCACAGTCTATTCCCCGTCTCGAGCAGTTTCTGAAGTGTCGTTTCGCTGTGTGACCCGGACCATAAATGGAAGAGCACAGCTAGAGTGGAAGTCATTCCACTTTCCAGGTTAGTGCAGGTAGTTTTTCCCATCAATCCTTGCTTCTCATCATTACTTAATATTACTTTGAACGTTAGTGTAGTTAGTATTGAATCGGTCCCAATTCCATGATAGATGCACATTCTTTTTAGCAAACTTCTTTTGAAAAAACTTGGCCAGTTTACTCTAACAAAGTACTTATCAATTATCATTGTGAAGTACACAAGCCTTGCTATTGATTGTTCATTAATATTTCAACTGAGCTCTATTACCAAATTCATCGTTCGTCTTTCTGAAGAAAAAATGGGTCATTGTGCCACTAAGTTATTAGTCAATGAGAATTTGGTGTTAGTATCTTTGCGAGAGCTGCGGGAGCGAGCTAATCCTTCTTAAGTTATACACTTGGCTTCTGCTGATAGGATAATCCTATGTTTTGCTTATTTAGTTTATAGTTAGGATTGGCTGCTGGAGCAGAAGTAGCAGTGCAACAGTTGATTTCTTCCTTCTCGATTTCTTCCTTACCCTTGTTTCGCTCATTTAGTTGCTGGTTAGAATTGGGTGTTGACTTACTAATTAGGATTATAAGGTTAAGAAGCATAGGCAGATGTTTCAACTAAATACTACAAGTGTTACGCAATTTGAGAAAAACAACACTAGAGCAAGCCATAAACCCACAAATGCACAGAAGCTCAGTTTGTAGAGAAAGCTAAGAAGGCCGAGAAGGCAAGGAGAACTCACATGTGCACAGAATCTCAATTTGCAGAGAAAGCTAAGAAGACTGAGAAGCCAAAGAAGAAGAAGAAGAGAGGCAAAGGAAAGTATTGAAGATCTCCACTATCTGATCGTTCTATCTTCTATCTGGATAGTTTGGTTATGATTACTATGGTTGGATTAATGGATAAAGATTAGATGGTGAAGGTGTCTAATATTTTTAGGTGCTGTATTTATGATCCAAAAAGGGATTAAGAGATAAAGTGTATAGATTGATGGTGATTTTTAGGATTAGGGAAGAGTTTATGAGATTAAAAGATTGAGTATAGGGTGCCATGGTACTAGATTTAGGCTGATGTTAGATTAAGTTCTATCCTTTTAGATTCCTATTTTTTCTACTTAGCATAAATGAATAAATGGCTTGACGAGTGGTTGATTTTCAAGATTAGACCATCTCTAAATTCCTAATAGACTAGGAATATTTTGATAAGTTATTTACTCTAGATTCTTAGAATTTTTTCTACATTGCTTAGTCCTATCTAAAGGACAAGTACGACTGAAAAGTAAATTTCTAGAAATTCAATTCTGAAATCTAGAAATTCAATTTCGAAATGGGTGTTCCATTGAAACAAGCTGGTAAACTCAATTACATCGGTCAGCAAACAAGAATGACTTTAATCATCGTTTGTGACCATATCCTTTACAAACAAGATTCTTTTATAAAATTGAAGTAGAAATTCACCAGTAATAATACAAGTTTAAAGATAATAATACAACTTTGATAATAATATTAATAACAATAATAGGTTAAGATGGAGGGAGCTTGAGAAGAGAGATGATGTATATGAGAAGAGAGGTGAAATGTATGGTAGGATATAAGTATAGAAATTATGAAGGAGTGAATAAGTATTTATAGATGTAAAAGGGAGGATAAAAAAAATGGGTTTGTTTATTTAAAGGAATAAAATTAAATAGATGTTAGGTAAAGGAAGATAATATTAAGGTTAACACAAATAGAATTATAGAAGGTAAATAGCCAAACAAATGAATCCAAGTGGATGTTAGGTGCAGGGTAAAATATTTACCGTTGGTAAATCTGAGCACGGTAAAAATGAATTTTACCGAATAGTAACAATGACATCCACATAATTTATTCATAACATCCCTCCTTAAATGTCACCGTACATTGGATAAAATAAATTATTATTATTTTTTTTACAATTTGATAATCCAGGTTGGGATATTTGGTATTTGACATGTCGTTTATTACTTGAACTAATCCATGGCCATGCTAGTGCCAAATTCTTAATAATTATTGTTAGAGAACTTAATTATTTTAATCTCTTACTTAATTTAGTGATACTTGTATTTAATTAGTCCAATTAGATGATAGTATTGCTCAAATATTTTACAATTAAGACTCAATTAAATTATATTTTCATATGAATTAGACCCCACCAAAACATTATATAAAATTATAGTCTGATCCTAACCCGCAGAAATTAGATTAAATTGGTTCGGATTTTGGGTACTTGTAGGTTATATCTTCAAACTAGGGAAGACAAAGAAGGGTTTGACACTGCCAACGAGGATTGGGTTAGCTGGTTAAGGTTCAGTAAGCACTCCCATTAGGTTGAAAGTTCAAACCTCACCGACCGTCTGAAGTGAATTCTTGTAAGAGAGACGACAATCATTCCTACCCCGTTGGTGGAGGAATGGGTCGAGGCCTATGAAAGAGGAGAGTGCCCCAGTGATGGTATGGGTGTGGTGATGCCTTTACCTCGTGGTGATCCTAGGGAACCTGCTGATCCTCCAGCAGGATACCCTCTGAAGTGAATTCTTATTTTTTCTCTGCAAGTCAAAGTGGTATCTGAGTTGCAGAATTTATTTTGTCACCCTTGGGTGAGTCTCCATATCCTCTCTTCATGTTGGATATGGGACACATTATTTTGGCCATTGCTGAGTTATTCTCAGTTTTTTGTTTCCTCCCAGAATTTTATTGGTGGTGCTACGGTCTATGGTGACTTCACTGGGGGTATGGCTTTTATATTTTGCTTGACATTTCTATTCTCTCTGGCATCAGAATATCACTATATTGACAGGGTTATGAACAGATGTCAAGACTTGTGCAAACTACCAATCTCTTTGGAGGGTAGAGGAAACTTCGGTTCTTGGGTGGACATTTCTACGTTTTGTAAAGGCAATGCTACCCGTATCCAGCCAGTGAGATCGCTCATCGGGCACTTTAGAATGATTTGTTCAGAAACCATGTCCATTTGTTTTAGTCTGCAATGCTGCTGTTTTGATCTTGGTTTTAGATCTGTGAAACTTATTCCTTTTAGGTGGGTTGTTCTATCTATGGACCGCCATGATGGAGGACCCTGTCTTTATATTCTCCATCAGGTCCAATTCTGTTTTTATGTTCATGTAATCTGTACTCTTATTTTCTTAATTTAAGTATATGGGTCTCTTCGGCAAAAAAAAAAAAGAACCTCACCGACCGTCCCTCTTGGTGGGTAATGAGCCCGGTGAATTGCCCAGGCCTTGGACTGGGGGAGCCTCCCCTCAACCTAAACTTTAATGAACCAAAAAAAAGAAGGGTTTGACACTTGAAATTTATGATTTATTAGACACAAATTATTTTGGTGAATCAATATGCAAAACTTAGAGAAGAACAGAAAGAGTAAACTAATTAAGGACACTCCCAAAGTCCCTCCAACCCACTAATCATGTCCAAAACCAATACACATCCCCGAAAAGTTCGTAGTGAGAGCGCATAAAACCTTGGACAAAAAAAAGAGAACCTTGGACAAAAAAAAAGCGCATAAAACCCAAACTGAAACACCCAGAACCCCAATTACCTAATAACGGCAAAGCCAATGGAACACGGAGAAGAAGGAAGATGGAGTAGCGAGACAGTGCCGAGAGTAATGAAGATAGTGTGCACACGTGTTCCCCTCCCTCAAAGAGACCTTGCCTCCCTCCTCCTCCTCAATCTTTCCCTCCACCGCACTCTCGTCTCCTGCCCTTCTCTTTGGCATGTAATCTTTTTACTTTCTTCTTCTTCTTCTTCTTCTTTTCTTTTCTTTCTGGTCTTTAAAGCTTCGTCACTGATTTCTGCCATCTGGGTTTTGCTCCTTTTTTGCTCTAGGTCCTTGATTTCCGCGAGATGAACAATGCTGGGGACCGACTCCTTGCAGCTCTTTCTCTGGTAATAATGATTCGGCCCTTGCCTTTGTATTCTTTTAGTTGCTAAAAAACATGCACTTCTTCACCATTATTCTATACTTGCTACTATCTCGTTTCTCTTGTGTGATAAAACGTACAACATGGAATTCTACAGGATTTCAAATTTGTGGTTTGAGCGTTTTAGTGATGATGCTTTCTGTATCTATTTTGGCCAATTCCTGTTCTTCTGCAGCCAAGATATCGACATGTACAGAAAATAGACCTTGAATTTGCTCGGGATATTGAAGACAGGCATCTAATGATGTTCCAGGATAAGGTACGTTGTGTCTCTGATATCCGCAAAATTATGTAGATTTAGAATTAGTGTCATGTCAGGGAAAATCAGGATCCATGAATGCTCGAAATGTAGCTGCTCAGCTAAGGGCTTATTTCATACTCTTTAGGGTTGTTTCACCTACTAATAATGGTTCAGGTGACTAGAACTGCTTGAAGGTGAATTGGCTTTAGTTCTATGAATATGCAACATTAAGTGCTGAGTGTGAACTTGGGCGAGGGCTGGAACCAGTCGGCCTTCATTAATTAAAGTCCGGTCTGCAAGTACATGACAGAAAAGCACCATTTGATAATATTTTCAGCGCCCTTAGTCTCTGCTGAATTTTGTAGTAAGTCTAACCATTTTCAGTGTTTCAAGTCTCTACAAAACCTGGAATCTTTGAACCTGAATGGCTGCCAGAAGATCTCAGACAAGGGAATTGAGGCCATAACAGCTGCTTGTACTAACCTCAAAGTCTTCTCTATATACTGGAATGTCAGGTACTTGAAAACGTCACATCACTCAAAATTCTCATTATTTTTTCCCTCCATATATAACCTAATGAGATTTCTCTTATGATTTGACCATCAGGGTAACAGATATTGGTATTCAGCATTTGGTTCGAAATTGCAAGCACATAGTTGATTTGAACTTAAGTGGCTGTAAGGTACTTGATCCTAAACTGAAATGTAGTTTCCACTGACACACTCTACCTTTTAGCTTTAAAAATATTTTGCTCTTTGATTTAATTTTGTAATCAATCATGGCTGCACTGCTGTTTTGGAATTTATAATGCCTAAAAACTTAAACTTTGATTGTGTTTGACATTTAGACAGGATTTTATATGGGTTGTCTGCCTGTCTTATGTGTTTCTTTAAAAAGAGGGTGTTTGTGGAATTTTGATTCCTTATAGTATATCATAATCAAGTCTTAGTATATCGACCACCAGCTGAAACGATTTAACTGTTAATAACCAGCTGCGAACAAAATGTGTTGCTCAAGAAAGCAAGATTCTGAATGAAGCATTCTTTATCTTACAGCCACTAATTCATATTGCAATCCTCCTATTATTGAACTGTTTGTACTGAAGACTTATCATCCTGACATGTATGATGCTCGCTGCTTACTGATGGAAATTTGCAGAATTTATCAGACAAAAGTCTACAATTGCTTGCTGATGCTTATAAGAACCTGGAGTCTTTGAACCTTACCAGGTACATTAGGAAGTTGGTTCTGTGATCAAACTCGCAATATTTTCTGTGAACTTGAATATTAAATCCAGCCCCCCTTATGGAATGAATATTAGGTTATTAAGCTTAAGTGAGAAGAGAAATGAAATTCTTTTATCTCTTTATTCCTTCTTCTGTACCAGTTTGCGACAGATGAAAACTTTGTTTCCTGTACATCTTATAGTCACCCTCTGTTCCCCAGGTGCATCAAACTAACTGATGGTGGCTTGCAACAAGTATTGTCAAAGTGCTCTTCTCTCCAGAACTTGAATCTTTATGCCATTTCCAGGTTAGTGTGGGTAGTTTTTTCGGTCAAATGTAAACATAGTTCTTGAATTATCAATTCGCGTCATACTGATCTTAACCAGTATTCATGGGAGTCACTCCACTTGCTTTCAGCTTGACAGATAATGCCTACAAGAAGATATTGAATTTATCAGGGTTAAAATTTTTAGATTTATGTGGTGCCCAGGTAAGAACTAGTTTTTCCAATCCTCCTTTCTCATCATTGCTTATTGTTACTTTCAACATTATGGTTAATAGTGACTTGGAACATAACTTTCAGAATCTTTCTGATGAAGGGCTTTCCTGTATTGCTAAATGCAAGAATCTTGTTTCTCTCAATTTGACTTGGTAAGTAACTTGCAATATCTGTACAATGATTGGATTGAGGGGAGCACTTGAGCGTTTAAATCCTATTGTTTGTTTTTGGTGTAAAAACCTATTGCATCTTCAACAGGTGTATTCGTGTTACTGATGTGGGGGTAATTGCAATTGCTGAAGGTTGCAACTCTCTTAGCTTCCTCAGGTAATTCGTGATCAGAGAAAAATTATAAGTTGTAATGTGGTTATTAATTTGTAGCAGGTAATTCTGACTGGATATTTCATGTCTGTTTGCTACTCAACCATGGATTGCCAAACTTCAACACATGGATGATCAAATTAATCGCTATGCGCACATGAATAGTCTTCATTTGGCAACTACTTCTTGTTGTTGTTTTGCTTATACAGAATTGTAAAGGATGGTGTTATAGGTCGATGTTTGTAAAGATAGCAGTGTCTTTTCAAATTCGAAAATCAGACAGATGCTGATTTGTAGGATCTTTATTTCCTGTGATTTGTATTAGCTTTAGGTTTCTTATCAGAATAGGATTCTTGTTTCCTAGTTCTCTAGGGTACTCTTACATCCTATTTAAGGGACCCTTTACTTCCAATAAAGAACAAGTCAGAATTCAGCAAATAACTTTTTAAGAGGTTTTGACCTCTCTCTTTTAACGAGAGGTTTAGGTTGCAGTCTCCATTTATAGAGTTGCAAGGTTGCTAACTCCCTTTGAAGAGTTGCACAAATCTCAGGCTAAGAAGGTCTCTGACAGATGGTGCTAATGGTCTAAGACTCCTATGGGGTTGTGGAGCATGTAGTCAGTCTTAAATGGACAGTTTTTTTTTTCTGTCAAGCTTGTTCTTTTCTCACTATCGACTGGATGAAGCTTACATACTTGGTGTTGGTATCTTGGTTACTCCATTTGTCTATATTGGTTTAGCAGTTTTTTAAATGCTGAACTTGCTATGACTTTCTCAAGTTATTGAATTACATGCTTAACAGTATAATCTAGAAATGCTTGAAATACGCAGCAGGCAATTTGTGGAGGTTATGGAGTTATCTCCATTCCCGATTGCCATTTGATTGATATGATAAGGATAGCATGCATGAGAATGAGCACGGTGGTAAAATAAATCAGCACATCAATAGCGGATCATTTGTGTTATTTGCAGAGACTACTACATTAGGTCATTGTATAATCTTGTTTTGATCTAATGGAAAGAAATAATGCAGCTTGTTTGGAATAGTTGGCGTGACTGATAAGTGCCTGGAGGCCCTCTCAAGATTCTGCTCGAACACACTCACAACTCTTGATGTAAATGGATGTATTGGCATCAAGGTATCTGACCTTTTCTTAATCCAAATGCTATGTACTTTCTTTTTCATGTTGCTTAGTATATGTTAATTGGTACTGGCGCCAATGGACCTGGGCTGATAAAGCTTCTTAATCAAAGCCGAACAGTCTAGTCATCTTGCTATATACACACTGTATAGTGGTGCTTCGTCCTACTTTTGCTGAGTTTGTAATACTGTCTAGAAGTGTTACTGACAACAAGATAAAATTGAATGAGAGCTGGAAGTTCATTTGAAAGGGCCAATATGGTACTTTTGACTTAGCCATAGTGAATGCGATCATCTCAGTATTCTTAGACACCATCCCTGGAATGTATTCTGTTAATAAAAGAAAATGATCTAGCTGACACAGTTCTTTAATGATGCTCTGGCACAGTTATTAACTTTATCACGCCATTACTTTTTTCATTGGAAGTATCACAAATTCCATTTTTGACCGGTCTATTTAATGGTTAGCCATGTTATGTATCATATTATAGCGCACCGTATCAATTTGATACATGTAATTGCCAGTGAATATGTGTGTCATATTGGTTGCTGTTACTACAATTCTATATAGTTGATACAGCAGGTTAAGTGGCAAATGATTTGCTTGACAAGTCCTGGGCGACTTGGATGAAAATGAGAAGGCATTTATGGTAATTTTCAACCGAGCTAATGCTCTATTTCTGCAAGTGTGCATCTGGCTCTGCTTCCACATTGGCACAAAAATATGATAAAGAGTTTGAAATATGTGAAATATGGAAACTGCGATAAGAAATTACTTTTTTTTTTGTCTTGTTGAATTTATTTGTATTTTATTTCATTTCTGGGCTGCAATGTTTCTTGCAGAGGAGGAGCCGTGATGAATTGCTTCAGCTTTTTCCTCATCTGACATGTTTCAAAGTACACAGCTGACATGGTGCTTTGCTGAAAGTTGCATGCAATATTGACACCCCTAGGTGAGCTTTTCAGTTGCAAAATATTGTGGCTTTTTAACCCCTTATTGTGATTCTGGTTTGTGTTGTAATTTTGATTTTTCAAGCATTGTAAATGAGCGACCTCTGTGTTTTATATAGTACAGAACCCTTTTTGCCAGAAAATAGCACATCGAGGCTATTCAGTTCCTTAAGGTCATTCATAATAATTTCAGGAGAGAACCTTAGCCGTTTTAGATGTTGCTGGACTTAAGATCTCCATTAACTGTTCATTAAGGAATCAAGTGTGGTCGGTAGTAAATTGGTGAATGTATAACTTTTTAGCAATTTTTTTTTTCCTTCAAGAAAAAACTTGGCCAATTTACTCAAACAAAGTACTTAACAATTTTGAAGTACACAAGCCTTACTATTGATTGTGATCATTAGTAGTTCAACTGAGCTACTAAGTTAGCAATCAATGAGGATTCGGTGTTTATGTCACTATAATCATTTTTTATGCTAACCATTTTATTATATTTGGCAGGGGATGGTTGGCCATGAAAATATAGTAAGAAGGCGCCTACATCAGTGGATGGCATTCCCCATCAGAAAGGGCACTTCTCAATAATTTTATTTGATGTTTGCTTAGGAACCGTTTTAAATATAGGCAGCCTTCGCACCGGAAATCCAAGTCTGTTTACAGTTGTTTTACTACTATTGTATTGACTATTTATCCATTACATTGTATCATCTGAATAATTTATTAATTTATTATCTCACTATCTAAGGTTGGTGTAGTAGGAGGTTTTCAATGCTCGATGTGGCACTATCTCTGGACACTTTGTGTGTTACTGTGCGAGTATGTAACTTTGGGCGATCTAATCCTTTTAACTAATACACTGCCCTATTTCGTCTTTTGCATTATGAACTTCTTTCCTATAAAAGAAAACTATAATCAAATGGCCATTACAGGAGCTTTCCACGTATTGAAATTTTTTTGCCTTTATAGAATTTTTTTTCACAAACGTGTAAAACTGTTTATCGCTTATATATGATGAGATATAGTGATAGGAACTGAATCATAGAACTTCTATTGGTTTAGGTTAGGTTTACCATAAGAAGGTTGAGAGTGTAACAATTCCTATCCTAGTAGAAGCATTAGTGTTTTTTCTTTGAAAGTTAGAATCATCACTTTCATTCATCAAAGAAGGGTAATTCCCTCTCAATAATGTTACAAAAGGTTCTTGACGGGCTAGTCGCTCCTCTGCCAAGGTTGCTATCATTAGCAGCATGTTTTATGCTTTACAAAAAAATGGGGAAATCTATACAAAAGAGATATAAAATTATGCCAAGGTCGCTATCATTAGCAGCATGTTTTATGCTTTACAAAAAAAATGGGAAATCTATACAAAAGAGATATAAAATCAGCTATGACAGCTTCCACTTCCCAAATTCCCAAAGTAAGTCATCTTCGTTTAGGACTTCTTGAACCAAAACCTGGCAGTCTGTCTCGACCAAACCTCGACTGCATCCTAGTGCTACTGCTCGCGCTAATCTGATGCACATACTCCATGCTTCTGTAGCTAATGCAGAGCTACATGTTCTTCTGCATTGCACCGTGTCTACTACTCTCCCACTGGCATTCCTTATAACAACTCCCATCCCAGCAGGACAATGTTGTTCTTTAAACGCTGCATCCGAGTTAATCTTATACCATCCTTGTGTTGGAGGAGACCATCTTGGCTCCTCTGGTGTGTGTGAGCTCTCCTGCGGAGGGGACTGTCGCTGGCTGGCCAGTTGGTGTGTCAGTCTTTGTGCTCTTCTGGCTGTGTCTACTGGGCATATAGCCTTGTTGCCCATGATAGCGCTGTTTCTGCTTTTCCATATCTCCCAACATGTATTTGCAGCAAGGACAATGTGCCCTTCATCTCTTGCTTCCAATTCCTGGGTGGTTGCAGACCACCAGGTTTTAAGACAAGCATAAGAGGGGTGTACTGTGCGCATACCTAAAGGTGAGGCAAGCCAAGTAGCTCTTGCATGCTCACACCTGAAGAGCATATGCTCCAGGTCCTCATCGTCAACACCACAAATTCTGCATGTGAGGCTCGGTGCGATATTCCTTCTCTTGAGATTGGACATTGTCAGTAAGGAGTTGTTAAGGGCTCTCCACAAAAAATTTGCTACCTTAGGTACCAACTTGAAGTTCCATAACTCTTTCCAGTTGATCACCATACTACCACTCGGCTGGCCTTGATTAATGGCTATTCTCAGTTTGTCAGCATTGAGAATTGAGAAGGCCCGTATCCCAATTTAATAAAATAAAATAATTAAATGAAAGAGATTTACCAAAATATCCTTGAAACCCGGGATACGAATACCGGTGCGTCAGCACACAAACATTGTCCATAGAAATTTACTAACACCGAGATGTCATAAAATGAAAGAAATAAACCGGCTTAACAAGTCATAAGCCACCACGGCATCACGCCGAAATAACATCACAAAATTAAACTCCGGCAAAACGCCGATAAAGAAGTAAAACATTTATGACATCTCAAATTAATTCTCATGCAGCGGAAGATGAAATAATATAAAAATCAAGGTAGAGAAAATAACATGCATATGGGCCCTATGGATCCAATCCGAGAGATGACGCACAACTACCTGCTGAAGTATCCGCATCTGAACTCCGAGTCGAAGATAAAGGTGAGACAGCGCGCTAACTAAATGATATGAAATCAAATATAGCATAACATGATCTTTATTGATTGGTATTGTTTTTGTACAATGGATGGATTGGGTACGAAGAATAGAGATCGGGAGAGAGGGGAGAGCCGAGAGAGAGAGGGTCCGGGTGAGAGAATGGTCCCAAAAGTCCCCTTCCCTTTGACATTTTCTATCTATATATAGTACGAGACAAATGAGAT